>JAJMLU010000520.1:131093-144472 GCA_030569835.1 Pichia sp. NRRL Y-27261
CCATGTATAATCACTAAAATATTTTCATTCTTAATCTCATGTACAATTGTAAAAACTTCATCATTTTGCAGTTGGTGTGCAGTCCAAAAATAAAAAATAACGGTGTAAACGACAACTGCAGGATTCGAACCTGCGCGGGCGAAGCCCAAAAGATTTCTAATCTTTCTCCTTAACCACTCGGACAAATTGCCAGTTATATGACAAAACTTCTTGAATTAAATCAGACCTTAACATAATCACGTGACTGCGGCTTTTTTTGATTTTTTAAAAGTTTAACTTAAATGATTTTCTGATCCTTTGCAGACTAATTTGGTGAAAATGGCCACGTATGCTGACATAAGCATTACGTAAGCAATCACGTGACACCATAGTAACTGAGTGAGTTTTACCTATCTACTTGATTAAAATGGTTAAACCATTCATTTAATTCCATTAGAGCATTATAAAATACACGGTATACAAATTTGATTGAAGCTAAGAATATAACCCTTCTTCATCTTCTGTTAAATTATCCAAAATCTTAGACCTTCCTTTACTATATTCAACTGGATATGCTTCTTTGACATAATCTGTTAATTTGTTTGCCATCTTGGTACCTTTACGTAGATTCGATTCAATTTCCGGTAATATTTCATTTTTCAATTTGTTATATTTGGCTATGTGTTCTTTTAACGATACTTCCATTTCTTGAATAGTCTTTAAAACATCATTTGAAGAATTATTCAATTCTCCTGCCATTTTAGATTGGATGACCAATGTTTTATCAAATGTTAAAGAATCCAGGGCTGTGTTTAAACTACCTATCAAATATTCAATTGCATTGAATCTCGATTCGTTAGGTATTAATGATGGTTTCTCGATACTCGGTATGCCGATTGGTGAGTTACTACGTAATCTTTCGAGAACAAGCTCATCCTCTTCGGTGTCTTCATTCTCAATTTCTTCACTTTCATGATCATGTGTTTGATAGCTGTTTCCTTCTTCTAATTGTGAATGATGACTGGTTCTACCAGAATCCGTCGTTTGGTCTATGCCAACAGGCCGGTTTATAACTGCATATCTTTCTCCGCTTAAATTGGAAGTCACTTCGTCACAATTGCCATCTTCATCACTGAGCATAGTTCCATAATTCTGACCTTTGTTTCTGATGTGGTGACAGAACCCAATTGCGCTTGTACCATGTGCAAAGCCCCCTGATAGCAGACGGGATCAGTAAGAAGAAAACGTGGTTCAATAGAGCATCTCACTGAGCGAAACCGCCCGCAGGCAAAGCAGGCGTGCCTTTCTCGCAGAATGCCGGACGTCGGATGGAGGATGGAGACTTCCTTTGCAAGAGACACTTCACACTTCTGCATCCGCCATTGATCTACCACACTCGCTGTATACACACAAAGGGGGCAGTAACTAGCATCCACACTTACTTTATTACCCGCCAGCCATGGATATGAGAGAACGGTTAAGACCGTTTGGCATTTCCTTTGAAAAGTCATTGGAGGATTTGATCAAAGGTATTAGAGCAACAAATAACGATAATGAAAAATTGAATGCATTCTTAGAGAAGGCAATACAAGAATGTAAGGCCGAATTGAAAACATCAGACTTAGAATTGAAATCCACTTCTCTTTTAAAATTATCTTACCTCGAAATGTATGGTTATGATATGAGTTGGTGTTCATTCAATATTTTGGAAGTCATGGCATCTCCTAAATTTCAACATAAAAGAATTGGTTACCTGGCTGCAATCCAAATATTACAAAGACAAAACAACGAAGATGCATTGATGTTAATGACCAACTTGTTAAAGAAAGACTTAAACTCTGTCCATTATATTGAAACATCATTAGCAATCAGTGGAATTGCTGCCGTCGTCTCTAAAGATTTAGCACTAGACATCGTTGATGATATGGCTAAAATGTTAACACATTCAAAACCACTGATCAGAAAAAAGGCCGTGTTGGCAATGTATAAAGTCTTCTTAAAAAATCCAGAAGCTTTAAGAGTTTACTATGACAGAATCATTGATAAATTAGATGACGAAGACGGTTCAGTTGTTTCTGCAACTGTTAATGTTATCTGTGAATTAGCAAACATGAATCCTGCAAACTATATAGAGTTGGCACCAAGACTATATGCAATGTTAAAAGAATCAAATAACAACTGGATGGTCATCAGATTACTGAAGTTATTTTCTTCTCTATCATTAACCGAACCAAGATTAAAGAACAAACTTTTACCAGAAATCAAATCATTAATGGTTAAGACAAAAGCTTTATCCCTTACCTATGAGTGCATCAATGCAATTTTAGATGGTAACATGCTTTCATCTGATGATATAGAGACTGCACAATTGGTTGTTGAAAAGTTATTGATTTTCTTTGAAAGTAATGATCAAAATTTGAAGTATGTTGGGTTATTAGCATTTATTAAGACCTGTAAAATACACCAAGATTTGATCAAGAAGCACGATAAGATTATATTAACCTCTATTTATGATAACGATTTAACAATCAGGGAAACTTCATTAGAAATTGTCAACTCTTTAGTCAGCGAGAAGAATATTGTAGCAATCGTTACAAGATTAACCATTCAATTATTACCATACAAGGAACAACAACAACATCTGGATGAAATCAACCGAAAACTGTTGTCTATGGAACAACAAGGTGCATATGATGAAAATGATGAAAAAGAGCTCCCAGAAATCATTGGTGCATCACAACAGCCTATTGTTGTTTCTGAAAAATATAAATATTCATTGATCAATAAAATCATCGAAATTTGTTCAATGGCCAACTACGAAAACATTCCAAATTTCAGATGGTATTTAGGAGTTTTAAATGATATACTTAAACTTAATGTTGAGAATAAGATTTCCAATGTTGATAAAATAATATCACAACAACTTGTAGATATCGGTATCAGAGTTCCAAGCATAAGATCAAAATTAGTTGAAATGTGTTTGAGTTTATGTGGTATTCCTGAAAGATCCGAGGAAGAATTATTACTGTTTAAAAATGGACTAAGCAACTGCATTTGGATTATCGGTGAATATTATGACGAATACATCCAAGATTACGAGGATGATTCCGATGAAGAATCTGACGATTCTGATAATGAATTCAAAATTAATAAAGGCGACAAATATTGTGCAATTGAAATCATTGATTCCATTTCCAAGCAGGTCTTTTTGGAAAGATTAGGATATGTTAACTTCGATAATACGATTACAATTTACATTCAATCACTCGCTAAAATATTCAGCAAATTTTGTATTATATTCGGTGAAGGTTCGTGGTCCGCATCTCAATTTGAATCAGTCAAGTTATTATCCACGAACATAATAAAATGGTTTAGCATATTTGCCAATAGTCCAAATTTCGAAGTCCAAGAACGTACACTTTCTTTCATCGAAGTTTTAAAACTTGTTGAAGAATCCATTGAAAGTAGTTTAGAATCCATGAAAACATCCAATGAAGATTCCGATTATCCGCCAAACTTCTTAATGAGAGGCTACAACCAATTATTTTCTGCTACTACATTTAAGCCAGTTGGTGTGAAAACACAACAAAAGATTCAACCTCCAATTGATTTGGATTTAGGTGAAACCTTTGATGATCAATCTCTCATTAATTTCCACAATCTCTACAATAGACTCAAATTAGAAGATTTGGACATCAATTTCAGTGACGACGACGTTGAGGAAGATGATACCGAAGAATTTGATGAAATTTCTGAAAATTTTGATGATAATGAAACTGAAGTTTCATCTGTACTGAAAATTGAAAAGAAACAAAAGAAATCTAAGAATATTCACAAGGATGATCCATTTTATATCGATTTGGATACCCATGAAGAGTCAAATGATAATGAAGTGAAATCCACCAAACCAGATGAAGATTCTAAGAAGAAAGTAAAGAAACCATCCAAACCAAAGAAATATAAGAAAGAAAAGGTGTTATTGATTGACGATGGTGAAGACGATGTCAAAGAAACTACACCTGATTCATCAACCAAGTATTCCACATTTATGGTTGATGCATCCAAGTTAGCAGACCTTGATTTAAAGCAACCAGAAAAGGCTGAAGAGTGTTTTGCCAACGAGTATAGAGACGAAGAAGAGGAATCCGAAGAAGTTAATGTTACTCCACAAGAAATCAAGATCGATACTGCACCTGTCCCAGCTCCAAAGAAGAAACCAAAGAAGAAAATCAAGAAGAAGGTTGCAGTCATCGAATAGCTTAATTTTTAATTTTGTACATATATACTGTTACATAGTGATCTTAATTATTTGTAAATTTAAATTGCAGTTCTACTCATTTTAACAATAGATTAAATACAAAATACATTTGAAGTTCGTTAATTAATATACAAAAATTTAGGCGAATGTTGGAGGTGTTTCAACAGGTTCCTCTTTGACCTCAGCATTCTTTCTTTTCTTTTTGGTTTTGAGCTCACCATCTTCTTCAACCGACTTCTTTCTTCTTTTTTTGGTGACTCTGTTTACATTGGCCGCATCGTCTAGAGGTTCAATAAGACTTTCTTTTTCGACCTGAGCCTGTAAGTCTAACATTGTAGATATCTTATTTTCAAAACATTGATTCTTTTTCACAAGTTCAAAGAAATCATATTTGCTTGTGTAAAGATCGGAACACATATTGTTTTCTTGAATCACTAAATCGCTGGATAATGAATCGTTTATACCGATTAAGTTGTGAAATGTGTTTAAGTTTGCTCTTGAATCTTCGTCATTTTCCATTTTTTCTAGTTCATGTAATTTGATTACTAATGGTGTCATCTTTCCATCCTTTTGGTTTATATTCACTAATTTCTTCTGTATTTCTGCATGTGTAAGATTATTTACACTGACAAAACTTTCACGTCTATCCAAGAACTTGAGTGTATCAATCAACATGTTATTTCGTAGTTGTTGGTATTTAAGGAGTCTTTTCAAGTATAATTCGAATTCATCAAGGACTTTAGATGTATGATTGGCATTCTTGTATTTATCTAACAAGTAGAAGTAAAGGGTTCTGTATTCACTCGTTGATCTTTCCTTTACAGCTCCATCACCACCATCTGTCTGTTGCCCAAAGTTTCCTTCGTCGATATCTCCGGTATTATAATGCTCTTCTTCACCATTATATGCATCTTCTTCAGCACCATCGTCTGCTGTTGTTCCTGTAGCAATTGTGTTCGAAACTGTTCTGGAGTCATCGGTTGTTATTGGTGTTGCCGTGGCTGTTATTTCGTGATCTTCGTTAACTGTTGGTGTTGGTTCGTTATGGGTGGCCAAGTCCTGCTCCGGCTCCACTGGGTTTGTTAATTCCGAAAGATTCATAGTTGGCTAATTCTCTTTTGTTGTCTCGCCTTCCTACTGCAGCTATACGTCTTCCTGTATTCTTCTAGCTGTTGTCTTCAACTAGGTGTCCATCCTTTACTGTCTTCTTTCCCGCCATTTTCTCACCAACTGACCAAAAATCTGGGCTGTGCCGCTTACGTAACACATATTGATTTTCGCTTTTTTTTTTTAATTTTTTGTCTCTTGAAAGTTTTTTAATTTTTTTCACTTTTAACTTGATAAAGGCAAGATTTGGTTTCTCTGTTCTTTCCTCCTTAAAACATACAAACAACTAGGAAAATCATCGACAAGCATGGTGTTAAAGTCTGCATCTTCCAATGATATCTCTGTTTACCAAATCTCTGGTACAAATGTTTCAAAGTCTTTACCAGATTGGTTAGAAAGAAAGAGAAAGAGATCTTTGAAAAATGATATCGATTATCAAAACAGAGTTGAATTAGTTCAAGATTTCGAATTCAGCGAATCATCAACTAAGATTAAAGTCACAAAAGATGGTCAATATGCAATGGCAACTGGTACTTATAAACCTCAAATTCACGTCTACGATTTTGCCAACCTTTCATTAAAATTTGAAAGACATACAGACACAGAAAATGTTGATTTCTTATTATTGTCGGACGATTGGACCAAATCCATCCACTTACAAAACGACAGATCCATTGAATTTCAAAACAAGGGTGGAATTGATTACAAATTAAGAATTCCTAAATTTGGTAGATCTTTAGCATACGATGATGTTTCATGTGATTTATTTATCGGTGCTTCAGGTGACGAAATTTACAGATTGAATTTAGAACAAGGTAGATTCATGAAACCATTCCAAATAGAATCTGACAGAGGTGTCAATTCCATTGATATCAATCCAATCCATGGTTTATTCAGTGCAGGTTTAGAAGACGGTACTGTTGAATTTTGGGATTCAAGAGCAAAGCAAAGAGTTATTAAATTACAAATTCCTGAAGCTAAGGAAAACGGCAGTGAAATTTCATGTGTTAAATTTGCTAACAACAGTTTAAATTTTGCTTGTGGTACCTCAGATGGTATGTCTATGATTTACGACTTAAGAACTTCACATCCATTAATCACAAAAGATCAAGGTTATGGTTTCGGAATTAAGAAGATTATTTGGTTGGAAGAAACCGGCAATGAAAACTTAAACTTGATTTTAACTTCCGATAAAAAGATTGCAAAGATTTGGAATAGAGATGATGGTAAGCCATACGCTGCTATGGAACCAAGTGTTGATATCAATGATGTTGAACACATTCCAGGTACAGGTATGTTTTTTATGGCCAACGAATCTATTCCAATGCATACATATTATATCCCACAATTAGGTCCATCCCCAAGATGGTGTTCATTCTTAGACAATATCACAGAAGAATTAGAAGAAAAGCCATCCGATACAGTTTACTCCAACTACAAGTTCTTGACAAAGCAAGATGTTGCAAAGTTAGGTATATCACATTTGATTGGTACAAATGTCTTAAGAGCATACATGCATGGTTACTTCATTGATAATGAATTATACGATAAGGTTAACTTAATCGCCAATCCTAACTCCATACAAGAAGAAAGAGAAAGAGAAATTAGAAAGAGAATTGAAAAAGAAAGAGAATCTAGAATTAGAAGTACTGGTGCAGTTACAAACACCAAGGTTAAGGTTAATAAAGATTATGTTGGCCACTTACAAGACAAACTTGGTTCAGAAACTGCAGAAAATGTTGTTAACGATGACCGTTTCAAAGAAATGTTTGAAGATCCAAGGTTCCAAATTGATACCGAGAGTCATGACTATAAGCAATTGAACCCAGTAGCATCTTCACTTGCTGGTCCAAAGCCATTAACTGCTGCTGAAGAATCCGATGAAGAACGTCTAGCAATGAGAAACAAGAATGGTGCTAACAACTCAGATTCCGAATCAGATTCAGATTCTGAGGATGAAGAAGAAGACAAGGAAGAGATAAGGAAGAGAATCAAGGATGAATTAAAGAAGAAACAAGATCGTAAGAAGAAAGAACGTGAAGAAGCTAAGCAATATATGTCTAAGATGAAGTCAATAGGTAAGAATGACGAAATAAATGCTGACAGCGAAGCAAAGAGAAATGTCTCATTTGCTAAACAAGCTAAATTACAAGTCGAAGGTAGTAAGATAAGGAAGGAACAAAGATCCAACACAAGAATAAGAAAGAATGCCGTTGGTGAAGGTGAAATTACTTTTGTTCCAACCAAGAAGACATCTAAGGTTCAATTCGATGTTGAAGATGATAATGCTGACAGAAGAGGTAAGAGTAAGCAAGTCACCGAAGGTAGAAGAAGAGCAAGTAAGAATGCTTTCAGAGGTATGTAATCAAATTAATTATACATATCGTGTATAAAATGTATTAAAAAAGCTTTATAGAAAAATAATGCTATAGCAAAGAACTTTAAGATAATTGTAGAGATTGATCATCTAATTTTAATTTCTTCTTTAATGTATCCCAATCATTTTTGATGATTCCATATTTAACCATCTTAGAGAAAAGATTTAAAAGTTGGACATTTTCCTTTTGAAACTGTTCACCTTCAACCATTAAATTATGTAGAGACTTACCTTCATTTTGTAAAGGAACAAATCTGGATGGTATTTGAACAGGAATGCCATGAATTAACTTGACCTTGTGATTTTTCAGTGGTTTAGTGGAAATGACACTTGCCTTGCTCTTGTTATTAGTATTATCAGTTGGCTTGGTATAATTGGACATGTCATGAGAGTATTTACAGTTTTTACCATTTTTGCACCTTTTGTTTTTCACCCAGAAATTGCACATTTTAACTTTTGGCTTGTCTTGTTTAGCGCTGGTAGAGGAAGTTTGATTATTTAAATTTTCAACAATCCTTTTAGCCTTTTCTAATTCTTTCTGCTTTTCTTCAACTCTTTTATTTGTTGGCCAGTTTTTCTTTCTTTCTTCAATCCATTTCTGTATGTCCTCATCATTTTCAAAGACAATATTTGTACCTTGAATAGCCACGTCTTTTTCCCATTCCGCTTCGTCATCTAGAAGATCGTCACCCGAAGAGTTTTCTTTATTTGGAATATCCTCTACCTCTTTAGTCTCCTTTGCCTTTTTATTGTTCTTGTTCTTTTTCTTCTTTGGTTGACTAACTTTATTTGGAAGTTGTGGCTGGCCTTGTTGTGGGACATTGACATTGAAGTTATTGCCATTCACATGCTGTTGGGGTGGTATTTGTTGTTGCTGTTGAGACGCATAAGCATGAACAAATTGATTGAACATAGAAAGGAATGCGGTATTTTGTTGATTATTTCCATTATTATTAATGTTAGTACCATTATATTGATGTGTATTTGTGTTATTAGAATAGTTCATTGGTTGATTCTGGTTGTAGTTTTGATGACCATTTTGATTGTACATTTGTGCAGGAGGTGAACTATAGTTGTTTTGGTATTGCTGTTGTGGATATGAATTTGGATTTGTATTGGGATTATACTGCTGTTGGTATCCGTATTGGTCTTGATAAGATGCATTGTAGTGTTGTTGTGGTTGTGATTGATGCTGCTGCTGTAATGTTCCTAAAATAGTACTGAACAGTTGCAATGTTTCTGCTGAGGGCTGCGGGTTATTATTCGAAGGGTAACTATTATTGACATCATTGTTAAGCATTTGTTCATTTTGTTTTTGATTTTCAGCCGGGAGGTTCACCATCATACCTGGAAATATCTCTGTGGACACAGAAGGAACGCTGTTAGGTGTTTGTGAAAAAACTGGTTTGGCAGGCAAACCGGCGATTCCCGGACGAGTGACATCTCTATGCTGTCTCTTGCCATTTCCAGCACCATTAAACTGACCATTATTGCCTCTCTTTTTCGCTGTCATGACTATGTAGTGAGATGCTTGTTCTGTGCAATGGCTGGTCCTGGGACCAGCCAGAAGAGACACCTGATCCCAGAGGTGAAAAACGCCATCAAATTTTTATTCCCAGATTCATGCAGCGATAAAGGGAATTTCCGCATCGGGAAGCCCCAGCACAGCCCGGATTGTAGAGGTCAGAGTCATTAAAAATTTCATGCGTGCCACTCAATTTAATTGACTGGGTTCGGCCTACTTTAGGAGATGATTCCAACTCATTGCACTCTGCACACTTCTCTTCTGCAACACTCTGGCATCTTTTGCACAGTTCCAGACATCAGGATACACTCCACAAACAACAACCACCATCGCAATGTCCATCACATCCACAAACCTAGACGGCATCTTGCCATTGATCGCAAAGGGTAAGGTCAGAGATATCTATGAAGTTGACTCCGAAAGTTTACTTTTCGTTGCTACCGACAGAATCTCTGCTTACGATGTCATCATGGAAAACGGTATCAAGAACAAGGGTAAGCTCTTAACTCAAATCTCTGTTTTCTGGTTTGATTTCCTTAATGACACTATCAAGAACCACTTAATTGCTTCCACCGATGACGAAATCTTCGCTAAGTTACCAAAGGAATTATCTGAACCAAAGTACAGAGACCAATTATCACAAAGATCTTTATTAGTCAGAAAGCACAAGTTAGTTCCATTAGAAGCTATTGTCAGAGGTTACATCACCGGTTCCGCTTGGAAGGAATACAAGACTTCAGGCACCATCCACGGTTTACCAGCTCCAAAGGGTTTACAAGAATCTGAAGAACTCCCAACTCCAATTTTCACCCCATCTACTAAGGCTGAACAAGGTGAACACGATGAAAACATCTCCCCAGAAAAGGCTGCTGAAATTGTTGGTAAGGAAGTCTGTGACAAAGTTGCTCAAAAGGCTGTCGAATTATACACCAAGGCTAGAGATTACGCAAAGACCAGAGGTATTATTTTAGCTGATACCAAGTTCGAATTCGGTATTACTGATGATGGTGAATTAGTCTTAGTCGACGAAGTTTTAACTCCAGACTCCTCTAGATTCTGGAATGCCAAGGCATATGCTATCGGCAAGTCTCAAGAATCATATGACAAGCAATTCTTAAGAGACTGGTTAACTTCTAACAAGTTGAACGGTATTCCAGGTGTCAAGATGCCAGAAGATATCGTCCAACAAACTTCAGCTAAATACGCTGAAGCATTCGAAGCTTTAACCGGTAAGGCATACACCTACTAAATCTAAGATAACCCATTCACCAATCACTAACCCCTAGCCCCCTTAATTTTAATAAATTTTTGTGTACATTTCGACCGGCAATTGGTCAGAACTGTTTTTATAAACCACACACCCCGTTTGTATAATGAACCATTCCTGTAAAGAGAAGGGGACTATCCCCATATCAAGCCCCGAAAGTCAATAATAGGGCCCTAGATGGGAGAAAAAGCACCCTTTGCGCAAAAACTTTCAGAATCATCAGATGCAAATTTCCGCATCGGGAAAAACACAAACAATTACACTTCCCTTTTGGGCGATCGTTTGTCCCATCTCTGTCAAACACCAGCACAACATGCAAGGGGGCTTTGTCTGTCTGATGTACCACATCTTTGCTTTCTACTTTCTTCGAGATTCGTTGCGGATATTTATATAATCCACCTCTTCTTTCGTTGTCTTTTCCGACCTCTGAGTACAAATATCCTAAGTCATACCATCATCGGCAACCTCTACACCCAACTACAGTCAACATGGGAAGTAGAGAGATATCTGGACAGTTTCAAGAGCTTGATGTCATCGGACGAGGTTCTTTTGGTGTTATCCGTAAAGTTCACCATAAACCTACCGGACGAACCTTCGTACGAAAGGAAATATCATACAGGTCTATGAGTAAAAAGGAAGAAAAACAACTATCAAGTGAATTCGACATTTTACAAAATTTAAACCATCCAAATATAGTCCAAGTTTATGGATACGAAAAGTTGCCCAACGAACAAGTGTTGAACATCTACATGGAATATTGCGATGGAGGCGATGTCTCTGAATTGATTAAGAAGTATCGTGAAAGTAAACAATACATTCCAGAAACATTAGTTTGGCAAATTTTTACACAGACTTTAATGGCACTTTATAGATGTCATTATGGTGTTGATATTGAACCAGTCGTCTCAATGTTCAAATCAACACCTGAAATAAAACCACCTGAAGTTTCCAATTTACAAGTTGTCATCCATAGAGATATTAAACCTGAAAACATATTCTTCTTATCCGATAAATACACAGTCAAATTAGGTGATTTTGGTTTAGCAAAATGTCTTGCACCACACACACATTTCACTCAAACTTATGTTGGTACTCCATATTATATGCCACCAGAAGTCATCTCTGAACAAGCTTACAACACTGTTTGTGATGTTTGGTCTTTAGGTTGTGTCATGTATGAACTATGTGCTTTAACACCACCATTCACAGCAAAGACGCATGCACAATTACAAGAAAAAATTAAAGCTGGTGTGTATAGTGAATTGCCAAGTCATTACTCAAACAGATTGAAAATGTGTATCTACGCATGTCTGATTACCGATCCAAAGGAAAGAGCAGATGTCAATCAATTATTACAAGAAACTTCATTTAAAATTTATAGAAGAGAGTGGGAATTAAATCAAAGGGAATTAGAATTAACAAAACGTGATTTAGAAATTAAACGTAGGGATGCATTACTAAACAGACACGATGAAGAATTACTACAGAAGGAAGCAGAACTAGTTTCAAAGGAAAAACAATTGATCAAGTATGATAATGCTTTAGAAGAAGAGAGAAAGAAGATCAATGCTAAGAATGAAGAAACCAGAAGAGTCATGAGAACAGAATTCAGGCTGGTTCTTGAAGATAGGGTCAATAAGATCTTGTCTGAATTACCACCCGATGTTCAAATGATACTAAAGAACCGATCCAAAGAAAACAGAGTTCCAAATTCGATGTCCAGTCCCAACTTAAATCAATATCAATACATGAATCCGAATTCAAATTCCAATGTAAACATTCAACAACAACAATCTTCACCACAAAAGTTGAGAGGACCACGTACCTTTGACGATTATCCAGAAGAGATGATTAGATATAAAAGGTAATCATCACCGAACACAGTGTATTATAGACCGGTCAAATTATAAAAAAGAAAAATAGAAAACAAATTAACGTTTACACATATTATTTCCATATTTTCATTAAAGTTCATTTTCATTATCATTTCCATTTATGTTCATTTTCATTTTATATACCTTCTTTATATTCTCATTTAATTATTTATTTATGTACAACAAAATATAGAATTGCTAGGCTAAAACTCTGGAAAGGACCCGAGCGGATATTTTAATACTCACAAACTAGGTAGGTTACAATAAACGATTAATTAAATGCAAATTTTATATGATAAACATTTCTTCATGATAATAGTAAAAACAATAAAAACAAACGTAAACTTGTATATAAATAAAGAGGAAACTAATAATAATATGGTAGAGTAATAACAGTTAAAACAGAGAGTGAATACATTAGTACAGAAATCAGAAAATATCGTTATAGTTCTTTAACTTACCTTCCATTCTTTCTCTCCAATAAGTACCTTCATACTTCCAGTATTCTTCACCGGTAACTGGATGGTTACTTCTTTCAAAGAAGAATGGCTTGTATGTTTCGTTCTTCAATTCTCTTTGACGTCTAACTTCTCTTTGTTTTTCTTCAACCCTGTTCTTTTCTTCAGCAGCTAAATCATAATCACCATCTTCCATGGCACGTTGATCTGGTCTCAATCTAGTGTCGGTACATGCAACCTTTGGCACCAAGTGTGGAGCTGGATTGTTCAAAGTAGCAGCAAAATTGGTTAAGTGGAACATCATCTCTTGTCTTGGAGCAGCTTCCCAAACCAAGAATCTTTCAGCATTCTTATCATCGGCAGGTTTACAGAAAATCTTACTGTTCCAATGACCACCAACATAATACATCAACTTACCTTGAGCATTGAAAACTTCACCCTTAACTTCATAAGCAGATGATGCTCTCCAACCTCTTGGTTTGAAATTGAATTTCATGTAATCACCAGTCATATGGTTACGAATTTCCATATCAC
>JAJMLU010000521.1:9409-19986 GCA_030569835.1 Pichia sp. NRRL Y-27261
GCCTCTTTTGAGGACGTCGTGGAAAGACATGGCAGTGGTCGGTGGGTGTGCGGTTGTGGTGGTATAAGAATGGGGGGCCGGAGAGAGAGTCTGTGGTGCTGCCAGAGAGGAAGAAGGACCTGCACTCCAGGCTGTTGAAAGTGGTCCTCCATGTGCATGTGGAGTGGTTGAATATTTCCTAATCCAACATTTTTCGCTTTTCGCCTCCAGTTAGGCCGGGCATTTTCGCATTTATTTTGTTTTTTGCTCGGGTGGGTTGCCGCATTGGGCAGATTAGATTAGATTGGATTAAAGTTACTTAGAGTTGGTTACACAGTCAGCTATCTATTTCTTCTTGTTGGTGAATCTCTCGGTGACGTGCTCGATCTTCACGTCGATGCCCTTCTCCTTCATGAGCGCAGTGAGGTACTCCTCCACCTCCTCGGCAACGTCACCCTGGATGACGATTTCGTCCTTCTTTTCGGCGTTCTTGGAGACACTGGAACCTGTGGCGAATTTGGAGGCGAACATCTTGGCGATCTTCTTCATGTCGATATCTGGGCCTAGGACTTCCAAGTTGTTGATGGCGACGATGTGTTTGTGTTTGGTTCTTGGGATTCTCTTGATCAAGATCTTTGAGTTTTTCAAGTTTTCCGCCTCTCTTTCCTGCTTCCGCTCTTCCTTGAGCTGCATCTTCGCCAAGGAGGAGGAGATCTGGTCCTCCTTCTCGGAGGAGAGAGAGGAGGTGTTGGTGACGCCGGTACCGTAGAGAGCGTTGAACTTGTCGGCGTTGGCGTCTTCTAACCAGGTCTTGCACTTCTTGAAGGTCTTTCCGAACTCGCAGAATTCGACAGGGAGGGTGCACACCCCGCAGTATGTGGTTTCGTGGGCAATCATGGTAGTGGATGTGGCAGTGGCAATACTAGTCTCCTTCCTCCTTCTCTTAGAGAAGAAAAGTGGACACCAGAAGTCAAAAGTGGAAATGGAAAATGGAAAATTCATGTTCCCGTTGGCGGGCGCGGACGCTGTGGAGAGAAGAGAGAAGAGAGAGAAGTAGAAGGTGGACGTGGAGGATGCTGGCAGTACAGTACGTGTTGCGTTGTTTCTGTTGGCGGCTGGGTGGGTGGACAGACAGATCGACAGACATCAGTCACACACACAACACAACCAACCACAACCAACCACAATGAGCAAGTACAGCGGATTACTCAAGGCCAAGCTACAAGAACTCCTCACCGCGAGGGGCCTCCCAATCGACGGTACCAAGGAAGTGTTGATTGAACGTTTGGAAGAATCTGACAAGATTGGTGCCGAATTGGACGAAGAAGAAGAAGACGTCTCCACCACCACGACCACCACTGCTACTGCGGTCACTGCGGACGAGCCACTCCCATCCTCTGCCCCAGTTGTCGCCGAAGAAGAAGCTGCTGCTGTTGTTGCCGAAGAAGCACCAGCAACCGAAGAAGTAGTTGTTGAAGAAGAGGCCGTTGCCGAGGAAGAAGAAGCACCTGTTGAAGAAGAAGTGACACCGGAAACATTGAAGGCAGCGGCTGTGGACCACCTTTCCAAGAAGATTGCACGTGCGCAAAAGTTCAGTGAAGATGCACAGGTTGCAGCTCTCCAAGCTGAATTGGCCAGAATTGAGAAGTTCGGTGTTGCACTTGACTCGGCCATTGCGAGAGAACTAGGCTTTGCACCAAAGAAGGAGGCAAAGAAGCCAGTTCACAAGAACAATAATAACAAAAACAACAACAAGCGTCGTTTCAGCAATAACAACGGCAACAGAAACGGCGGCAACAGAAACAGAGGTGGAGCAAAGCCAAAGGGCAACTTCAGAAGAAACAGCAATGGCCACAGCACCTACCACGGCAACGACAGATACGCCAACAGCGGCCGTGTCTACAAGACCCGTTACTAGATCCGCTGACCGCTGACCCAAAGAGAGGACCCTGTATTGTATCACTACCCCCGCACGGTCTGCTGTGTGCTGTGTGCTGTATACTGTGTATAGATGTAAACGTGTATAGTGAATAGCCGGTAAGACTGTGGTGTACCATGTACCATGTACCATGTATGTAGAAGTCCGACACCCGACACCCGACACCCTCACACCAGCTGCAGCCAGAAAGCGGCGACCGGCAATTTGCCGGGGGCACCGCGGACAATGCGAGGACGCCCCGCCGGCCGACTTAACAGATAAGTCTAACAGTGGGTGGTCGGTGGTCGGTGGTCTCTTATCTCCCTCCCCGTCCGGCGGTTGGCGTCTCGTCGGGGCAGATCAGATCAGATCAGATCAGTGGTGGCAGCAGGCAGTGTTGGGTGTTAGTGTAGCAGGGGACGGAGACGTGGGCTTGCAGAGACGGGAGAGGGGCAGTGGGCAGTCGGTGAGAGTGGGAGTGGGAGGGGGAGATAAGAGCCACACTGTACACACTGTAGATTACGTTAGTGCCAGTTAGCCTTTAGTACTAGTACTAGTAATTACTGGTAGACACCTCCTACTGGACACATCTTCTTCTGCTGCTCTGCTGTCCCTTCTCTCCTCCCATCTACCCCCTTCACCCACTGCAGTACACAGCCATTGCACTCCATGTCTCCACCCGCTACAGACCCCGTAGCTGCTGCACACATCCACGGGGAACCCCGTTCACCGCAATCTACCACACCACAGCCACTTTCGCTAGATTCTGCCTCCACAGATAACGCCAACACCAACGGCAACGGCAACAGCAACAGCAACGACATGTCAATAGAAGTGATAGCGGCGAAATTAGACATCAACGATAATGACACTGAACCCGGGGCTCGTGACAATGATGAAGATGACAACGATCACAATAATGATCTTCAAACTCTAAATCAGCCCCTGAATGACGAAAACGCATCCGTCCATAATCACACCTACGCAAACCATTATAGCAGGAACAGACTCTCATCATCATCTAACAATAACAGACAATACAACCACAACAACATGTATAACTACGGCTCCAATTACAATACCCCCAATGTCAACTACAATAATTATAGATACCAAAAACCGGGATTTCAGCAAAGATCGTATTCCACGTCCTACAACGCTAACAATTACCAAATGTACCAACAACAGCAAATTCAACAGCAGCAGATGCAGCAAATGCAACAACAGCAATACATCCCACAGTATCCACGCTATGTGGCGATGCACCAGTATCCTCCCAACGGCAACCCTTCAATGCGAAGAAAGAGCCAACCGCATCCGTATCAATACCAATATCTCGATAACAGCATGGACGCATACCAGCAACAACAACAACAGCAGCAGCAGCAGCAGCTACAGCAGCAACAGTATTATAATCAGTACTATCCGATGTACTACGGCACGTCGCCCGAATCCGCTTCGTCGACGTCGTCATCGTCGAATCAGGCGTCTCCGCAGTTCATGCATACCCAGATGTGGAACCCTAATCCGAACATGTATTATAATCCTCCTCCCGGTGGGAATGTTCAGAACAGAATGGTGTATCCGACGATGCAGTGGTATGATCGCCAACGCCAGTATTCGGGCAGTAACGGCAATAAAAGCAGTGGAAGCCGGATGAGGGCACGAACTGCGTCGTCTGATAATGAAGAGGCCGTTGAAGATGATGATGAAGAGGCCCTTGAAGATGAAAATCAAGAGAGTGATGAGAAAATGACGTTAAATATCCTCAACCTTCCATCTTCCGAGTCTGACGTGGACTCGATATCCGCCATACTCTGCGAGCTTGTAGACGATGTTGCGGGCTCTGCTGATGTGTTTAAGAACATCCGGATCTACAAGTATTCTGAACAGGAGCTCTGTTGGTGTTCGTTCCAGCTCGTTGACGCATCGAAGCTCGAGTTGATGATCACTCGGTTGAACGGATTCAATTTCCATGGCTCGATCCTCAAGTGTTTTGTGCAGCCTCCGTCGAGTTATAGCTATAACCCCCCGGTCAAGTATAATGGATACTACAATCGTGGTGGTAGTGGTGGTGGTCGTCGGATGAGCAGTAATGGACACGGTGGACAGCGAAGCAAGCCGCTTGGGAACAACTATAATTCGATCGTGTTCCCCGATTTGGACAGCAATACTCCGTCGTTCAAGAAGATGGACATGGAGAGTGTTGAAGATATGGACGAGAATGCCGCGGCTATGGGTATTGAAGAAGAGGATCTTGTCGACGACAACGAGTTGACGACCGAGGAGTTGAAGGAGTTCAATGAGACGAGACACGTTTCGAAAGACCGGTTGTTCATTGGGAACATTCCGTTCAACTCGACATACCATTCGCTCTGGCTCTATCTTACGAATGGAGGAGAGAACATCATCATCAAGGAGTTGCAGTTGAAGTTCGACTCGAACGGCCTCTCCAAGGGGTTTGCCGTGTGTATCACGAATGGATTGAATAGCAGTACTGAACTCATTGAGAAATTTAACGGGTGCATGTTTGAGAATAGGAAGTTGATAGTGAGGTTCGACAAACACAACGGGTTGATCTTCAAGAGTCATATGAGACGGAGGTACGACAATATGAACAGTGGAGGGGGTGTGGGTGGGTATTAGAATTTGTAACGAGTGTGTACTATAATCGTATGGAAGATAGTGTAGTGTAATGTAGTGGAGCAGAGGTCTGAAAAATGGCCGATATCGGAGTATCGATCTCTTGCTGGAGTCTGGAGTAATCGGATATTCGTGGCGGCGGACGGGGGGTTAGCGTGTTTATTAACGTGTTTATTGTTACTCGGCGGGGATTATGAGATCGATCGGTGATCGACCAGTGGACAGGGTGCACAGGGTGCATGCGGTGGAGTCCGGTGCTGGGGCGTGTTCTGGAGTTTAGATGCTGGGTGGTGGTGTCTCGATCTGGTGTTGAAATTGACTGATTGATTGATCTCTCGATGACATTGACAAGGCTGGAGCGATATTGTCGGGCTGTGATTGACAGGAGGTATATACACACTTTACAACGTTTTAGTGGGGGGTGGAAGCGACAGGCGACGGGCGGTAGCACTCCCTGGAGAACGGCTATCACACATGCATGTGGCAGGCCTGACAACTGTCGACGGCGGTGAAATGTGTGGGGAAGTGTTGGAGTTGAGCCCCGAGCCCTGAAGTTAGATGGTGGTGGATGAGTAGCACCAAGCAGATCAGAGGCGATTGATTGGTGGCTGGAGGGGGAGACGGACATAGTGGAGGACGGGGATGAGGGAAATTGGCCAATTGGGGGCTCAGGGGGCGGTGGCGGTGGCGGTGGCGGTGCACGGGTGTGTGTGCGGGAAATAGAGGACAATACAATGGGGACAGGCCATTGCACATTGCGCGGCTGAGCTATTTTCTTTCCCTCCATCACGGATAATGGAGCTATTTCTTTCTTTCTTTCATCAGTGGGTGTTCCTTATACACAAGGTGCACACGCTGTGGACACCGAGAGCGTGTGGGTGTGGGCGTGCCGGGGGGTGTGTGTGTCGGGGGGTGATTGGCGGGTGGTCTCTATGCAGCCCCCGTCCACCGCCCACCGCCCAACCCCGAAGAGGCTATAGAGACTACTGCCACTGCCCGCCCGCTACAGCCCGCCCGCCGCCACACGCTGTCAAGTGGAAAGTGCGAGATACAACACCCATCATGTCGTGACCGGCTGTGCGCTGTTTGTTATTTCCGTGTTGCTCTTTTCCCGCATTGAGCAAGTGGATTTTTTCATTAAGAGCGCACTGCCTTCTTGATCTGTTTGTTTTCTTAGGCACAGCAATTTGCACTGTGCAGACAGCTCCTTAAACCCTTGCTGCCTCCACCACATGGACACATCGGCAACACCCACTGCACACACTGCACACACACTGCACACTGCACACCCCGTAGACAATGTACAACACACACACACACACACACAGAGAGAGAGAGATCACAGAGACACAGCACTCCAGCAAGGAGCACCCGTCCCCCGGATCCCCCGTCCCCTAATCCCTCGAGCGCCCGTCTCCGTTTTTATTCACTCGACCCGCCCTCTCGCCGGGACTTCCTTAAAAAGTCTTGAACATTCCTCTCCGTGTCATGTCACTCTGTCCTTTTCCTTTTCTTTATATAGACTTCTGTTCTTGCTCTTTCTGGTTTCTCTCTTGCTTCTTTCTCTTCTTCTCCTTTCCTTTCCTCTCCCCTCTTCTTCTTTTCCTTCCTCCCTTCTCTCCCTTCCCTTCCTTTTCCTTTTCCCTTCCTTCCTCGTACAAACAATCCCTTATCCGGTCTCAGATTCCTATTTTTATCATAGTTTATCCACTTCGCAATGGGTGATACAAAATCGGTACAAAGTGGTGCTGTCCCACAGACAACAGACACTAACAACACCAATCCTGTCTCAAATGATACTCAATCTCTATCCTCTGCCTCAACAGGTAGTGTCTCTTCCAGATCTTCCGTGGAAGATGATATGGCTCCACAAGCTTATGATCCAGAAGATGCAACTTCTCAATTATCAGGTAATATCTCCTCAACTCTTTCCAGAGCAGACTCTTTAAGAATGGTGAGAACAGAAACAGCAATCTCCTTGAAAAACAAAGGGTTGAATAGAACAGTCTCCATCGTCGATACCGTCAGACCTTCAACTGTCGATAATCCAATGTTCCCAGAAGAATACACAATGGAAACAGAAACAGGTTTAGTCCCCGTCGAAACTTTACATGAAATCGGTAGAGCAAGAATCCCGAGCAAGGTGCTTACCAGAAGATCAACCCGTCGTTCCACCGCTTCATCTCAAGCAGAAATTGAAGAAGGTCTTAGAGAAGATGAAGAAGCTTTAGAAGCTAGCTCAAAATATGATAAACCTTTCGATCCAGAAATCCAATTCGTCACCTTCTTAATCAATGACCCGGAAAACCCTCACAATTGGAAACCAGCTTATAGATGGTTATACACAATCCTATTATCCTTGATGGTTGTTTGTGTCGCCTTTGGTTCTTCCATCGTCACCGGTGGTCTTGGTATGATGAATGATAAATATCATGTCTCCGAAGAAGTCTCCATTCTTTCTTGTTCCTTGATGGTTTTAGGTTTCGCCGTTGGTCCTTTGATTTGGTCCCCACTATCCGAACAAATCGGTAGAAGACCAGTCTATTTCATCTCCTTTGGTCTCTATTTCATCTTTAATATCCCTTGTGCCGTTGCTCCAAATATCGGTACCATCTTAGTCTGTCGTTTCCTTTGTGGTGTCTTTGCCGCTTCAGGTTTAGCTAACGTTGGTGGTTCCATCTCAGATATGTTCCCAACAGAAACAAGAGGTAAAGCAATTGCTTATTTCGCCGCTGCTCCTTATGGTGGTCCGGTCATTGGTCCTTTGGTCGGTGGTTTCATCTCTAGATATGATGGTAGATTATCAATCATCTTTTGGGTCAACTTTGCCTTCTCCGGTTTGATGTGGATCGTCGGTTCAATGATCCCAGAAACTTACGCCCCAGTCATTTTAAAGAGAAAGGCAAAGAGAATGAGAAAGGAAACAGGTAACCCAAAAATCATGACTGAACAAGAAGCTGCAGGTTTATCCTTAAAGGAATTGATTGAAACTTGTCTTTATAGACCTTTGAAATTCGCAATGACTGAACCTGTTTTAGATTTGATGTGTTTCTACGTTTGTTTGATCTACTCCCTATTGTACGCCTTCTTCTTTGCTTACCCCGTCGTCTTTGGTGAATTATACAATTATGGTGACGATTTGGTTGGTATGGTTTTGATCCCAATCATCATTGGTGCAGGTATTGCCCTTTTAACAACTCCACTTATCGAAGCAAGATATGTTAAGATGTGTCATACTCGTAAACCAACTCCTGAAGATCGTTTGATTGGTGCAATGATTGGTTCTCCTTTCCCTGCCATCGCTCTTTGGATCTTGGGTGCAACTTCTGAAAAGAACGTCTTTTGGGTCGGTCCTGCTTCTTCAGGTTTGGCCTTTGGTTATGGTATGGTGTTGATCTATTATTCCTTAAACAACTATATCATTGATACTTATGCCAAATACGCTGCGTCTGCTTTAGCTACAAAGGTGTTTTTAAGATCTGCAGGTGGTGCCGCATTCCCATTATTCACCATGCAAATGTATCATAAGTTAGGTTTACATTGGGCTTCTTGGTTATTGGCCTTCATCACAACTGCAATGATTGCTTTACCTTTTGCCTTCTACAAGTGGGGTAAGATGTTAAGAAAGAGATTCTGTCGTGAAAACTATTCTGCTTTCGATGACGATGATGATGAAGAAGATGCTCCTGTTTCTGAGGAATCAACTGGTGACAAATCAGAATAAATAAATTGTCCAAACACAAAAAAAGAACCCAACCCACAATCATACATAGTCTACACACATTTGAAAAACATCCTAATATTAATTAATAAAATACCTACACAAACCTCTCCCTACTGACTAGGAAACAAGTATTTTGAATCCATTTATGTTTTGATCCGATTAAACAAGATACACACAATATATATGCATACCCAATAATATTATAATTTGTCGTCTGTTTTCTACCTGAAAAAAAATAGATATAGGATTTACTTCCATACATTCATTTTAACTTGCTTTCCTGAAATCTCTCCTAACTAAATTGTATTCCGATGGTGAATATAAGATAATTCACTCGTTTAAATATTAATAATTAATCCACTAACTTTTTAACTATACATTTTATAATAACAACAGTAATTAATAAGTCACTTTATGCATCTAAATCTAATCTTAGTGATCTGTTCACGCACGAACTGTGAAGCGGTATTCTGGTGTCGTCTGGTATATGCATGTTACATGTTAGTATATGGTTACGTCGTGTGGCTGACTTAGTTGTGGTTCATACATACGCAGATTGGACCCAGCTGGAGAAGCATGTCGTTCGGTGTCAGGTTCGGCTCTCCCGGGGAGAGTGTGAGTAGCGTACTCCGAAGTATATGGCTGTGTACTCCGGGGTGGGGGTGATAAGAAGAGAAGTGTCAAGTGTCAACTATCAACATCAGATGTGTCAAAGCTGGAGAGATCGATACGCTCCAATGGCATCCCGCGCGACCGCCGTTTCCATCCCGCGCGGCCAGCAGAGAGCGCCGCCGTCTTGAATTTCGTGATGATTCATTTGCGTGCTGGATGACTCTGCGACCAGAGACAGAGAGAGAGAGAGACAGGGCAACGGTGAACGGTGAACGGTGAAATATGCATATCCAGGCTCTACTAGGGCAGACACACACACCACGCCCACACATTCTCTGATCCCAGCCTCGGCCGATCACACACACACCCACACGATACTGCACGTATTCAGAGAGACCCCGAGTCACCACCATTTAGGAGAGATGTCGAGCGATGTTGGTACACTAGGTGCAGAATCCCTCGGTTCGTCTTCTGCTCTGGAACACGAGAACAAAGACAAAGACAAGGACAAGGACGTCGACGATAACGTCTCCAATACCGCCGCCACCGTCGGTTCCTTCTCCTCCCCGTCTTCCGCGTCTTCAGCTGTGAAGACGTCGTCGGGAACAACGAGCGTCATTAGAAAGAAACTCAACTTTACAAACGAACTACTGTGGAAACACTTCTCATCGAGAAGATTACAACTTGTTGAATCGCTCAGTTTGAGCTCCAAGAAAGCCAGTGAACAGGACGAGGAAATCAAAGTATGCGCAACGACGTTGATGCACGAGTTCGAGTTCAAAGATGACACATTACCAGAATTCGATAAGTTGGTCAGATTGGCCATTCAAAGTGTCAGAAGAAATAAGAAAAGATCAGAGAAAAGACTCGCTAGCAAACTGGAAATCCTCACCAGTGACGACGAGCAGTTCCAGCACACGATAAAGAAGATCAGATACGACGACCACGACAGTGATAATCATGATCATGACCATGACCATGAGCACGAACACGATGAAGATATAGACCATCATGAACAACATTTGGATCATGACGACACTTCGACGAATAACCTGAACCTTTTGTCCTCGATCCTTATCGACGCCGACAACAACGACAAACTGTCCGATCTTAATACAACCAACACGGCGGATATATTAAGGATGCCTAAATCGTCCTCTGCAGTGATGGATTTCTCAAGTATCAATAAAGAAACTAAAGAACCGGAAAATATGGATTCAAGATTCGCAATCAATTCATTAGTCGAGCCCGTTATCCAAGACACTGATAAGCTCCCTTCAATCAAGAAACTGGACGAGAACCCGGAATTCACAAACGCTTCACAGAAAATCCTACACAGTATCAAGAGATCGAAAAGTTGCTTTGAATTCTCGAAAAATTCAGGAACTGAGTACAGTAGGACCCAAAATTATGATTTATTAGAAGAATTCGGCTCGAGTTGTATAAATGCAGCCGTGTTGTACACATTAGAGAAATGGTTCGACCATTTGTTACCTGATTCCTCCTCTTACATCAAACTTCGGCTGAAGAGTGATCTTACAATGGGTCTGATTATCAAAAACTTGGATAAACAATCCGTCGAGGTGAATGGGTTGAATAACTATATTGCTTCTCAACTATTCAAAAAACTGATTGGTGGTTGTGTTAAGGATTTTGGTTTCGATTCCGTTCTGAATCCATTATGTGATATTTTCCACAGTA
>JAJMLU010000521.1:30666-48087 GCA_030569835.1 Pichia sp. NRRL Y-27261
CTCTCTTAGCGTCAATGACAGCTCTTTCAGCAGCAGCGTATTCGTTGACGTAAGCTTCGGTTCTCTTGTAAAGAGCAGCTCTCTTTTCCTTGGAGACCTATAACAATGAATAAGATAAATGGGAGGGAAGTAATAATAATGTTAGTAATTTGTTCAAGTGTTGGAGTGAATTAATGTTTCTTGTAAAATAGGAAATTGGAAATTCGACACTTTTTAAATGCTTCTCAGCCGAAAGATGGTGTTATAACAGACAGCATCGCCAAAGCTAGTCGATATAGGAGACAAAGTTTTCATCATATATGAAACAAAATATTCGAGTGAATTTCCAGAGAAAAAAGAAAATAGAAAACATTAATGGTTAAATGGTATTGATGATTTGATACTTACAACCTTTCTTGCCTTTCTTGCGGCAGCGACTTCTTTAACGTCTCTTTCGACTCTCTTAGCCTTCTTGATTTGAGATTCTGGTCTTGGAATACTGTAACAAAGAAAAAAGAATAGAAATAAGAAAAAGATAATGTTAGTAAATAATTCAAATGGAATAATTTTTTTCTCTTTGGTACCCAACAATATTCTCCGAACTGATTTAACATCATTCGAAGGCCGGTTAACGCAGAGGAAAAAAGTAGGTGATATTGATATCTGTGATGTCAGATCATGACACGACAAATACAACACATTCCTTCATTTCTGGATTTGAAAGCTTGTATGTTTGTTCAAAATCTACTAATTTTCCTATGGAATGATTTTCATTAGAAGAGAAACTTGCGTGACTGTACTAACAGGTCCACTTTAGCAGCAAGCTGCCAAGTGATAGAATCAAGGTGGGTTCCGGAACATATCCAGAGGTAGTGAAATACCAACGAGGACTATGCTTTAAAAGGAATGAACCCGATTAGAGAAAAATACGAGTGGAACTGGAAACACAACTGGCCAGCCATCTTGTAATAATCCCAAGCCTGTTTTGGGAGAGGTCGGGACCTGCTCCTAAACAAAAGGTTAAAGGTGAGACATATCTTTATAGAGCCCGTCAGACCTTGAGCTCTTTTCCTTTGTGTGAGTAAAAGTAAATGTGATCTCTATTGAAGAAACATCTGGACTTGTCAAAATCAAGTGTCAAAGAATGGATTGTACCTGTGCAGTGCCATTACCTGGAGGGGTAGTGAACGTACGCAGCCATTTTGTCTATTGGTATGAGTTGAAACTTGGGTAAATAGGGGAGTCAAGAGGGAGTGCAGGTGTGCAAGCAGTGTCGGTGTGCAAATAGGAAGAAGGTGCTGTGGTTATAAGAGTGTCCCCTCTGTCCACTGCCTGCAGGCACTGGGGCGAGTGGAAAGTGAAAATTTGCGTTTTGTGCGTCGCCCGTGGAAAAGAGGGTTTCCTGTCCAAAGAGGGCTTGTCACGTGCTTGCGGCGAGGGTTTGCCACTCGCTCCCAGAGATTAGATAGAGGGCCCTGAGACCAGAGACCAGAGAAGGTTCCTGGAGACAGCCAAGGAAGCTTTGTGGAGGCCTGTCATCTGCTGCTGTCTGCTAACGGAGGGGTCTCTGCACACACCACACACACCACACACACCACGACCGACAACCACAGCCATGAGCGGAGGAACTGCAGTAGACTACAGAGGCGTCCTGCTCTCGGACAACAACGAGAGGGACTACAACCACGCAACAGACAAGGAGTACTCCAAGTTCAGAAAACTGGCACAACAGGCCTACTCCAAGAGAAGTGAGCTCTCCAACAAGTCCCAGCAGGCATACAAGAGCGGCAACAAGCAATTGGCCGGCGAATTGTCTGAACAGGCAAAGCAGCAATACGCTATCTACGAACAATACAATGCCAAGGCCGCAGAGTACGTCTTTATCGAGAACAACAGAGACTCTGACGATAACGATATCGACTTGCATGGTTTGTACGTCAAGGAAGCTCAGTACATTTTGAAGCAGCGTATCATCAGCGGCATAAGGAAGAACCAAGCGACACTCGACTGTATCGTCGGTAAGGGTTTACACTCCCAAAATGGTGTCGCCAAGTTAAAGCCTGCCGTTGAAGAACTCTGTAACGATGCCAATTTAAGAACCTGGATCGATCCAAAGAATTCCGGTGTTTTGCACATCGACATTCAAAACGCACAGATCCCACAATCATGGTACAACATCAATCCAAACGGTATCGGTGCCATGGATGAAAACTACTACGCTTACCATCCAGAACAAGGTAACGGTCAGCAACAAACCCAAACCCAAAACCAAAACCAAAACCAAAACCAAAACTACCAATATCAACAACAACCTAATTACCAACAACAACAAAACAACAACTACCAACAAAACAACAACAACAACAACAACAACGGTAACGATGACTGTATCAACCTCCTTGTCATGTTGCTCAAGAGCTTCTGTCGTTAATCCTAGAGAACACTGTGTAATTTTGTACTGTACCCACTATGTAACACTAAGGAACCTTAATCTATCCGAACGCGCATAATAACAGCAGAGCCCTAACATGATTCACCGATATTGCTGGAGGAGGCCGGTTTCTCATGACGCCATCCTCCCCTAGCCCCCTTTATACTTCCCATCCACACTCCCAGAACAGAGTGCCAGCATCAGGAAGACATAGCAATGACTAGTCAATTCATGGACGAGTTCAGACGGATGCAAAATGCCGTCACGTCGACAATCACACGTCTGTACAACGCATCCCTGCCAGTCCAACAACAAGTGCAGGATGAGGAAACTCCAATAGTTCAAAGAGTACCTGAAATGCCCGGCGGCTTCACCCCAACACCACAGCCAACCACCAATGCATCTACAGAATCCCTTCCCGTCGAGGCCACGATATTCGATCACATTAATAAGGGAATAACCATCGTTTTCATCACGATCGTCCTACTCATTTTGATTCCGTTATACATAATATTCAGATTGTTTTTATACGCTCTTTTCTTCGTATTGTCGATAATTGTCAAGATACAAAGGCATGGATACAAGACAATCAGAAATAATGATCCAGTCAACATATCGAGAAGGTTTATAATGCGATTTGATGACAGAATAGGGAATAAGAGTAAGAACATACTGGAAATAGACGATTCAAACCAAACAGGATCAAGCACGGTTGCAGGCACAACTGTTCCACGTCCGGCAACAGCCTCTAATAATAACTCCAGTGTGGGATCGTCGACCCCAACACTATCAGTTACATCTTCAGCAGGTACAATTGAGAGTGTATCGACATCTGCATCCAACCTACCCGAATCTGTTATTGGTGAAAGTCATCAACATGAAATTGAAAGACCGGATTTCTTGGAATGTTCGTATTCTCAAGCATTATACATAGTAAAGAAAGAAATGACGTGGCTGATGGTGTATATTGAAAGTGATGAAAATAAAGAATCCGTCGACTTCACACACGATGTCTTAATCAACAAAAAGTTCTTGAAATATATCAAAGATAGAAATATCTTAATTTGGGGTGGCGATATTTGTGATAGTGAAGCATTCCAAACGTGTAACCAATTCAACATCACGAAATTGCCATTCTTAGGATTGTTGTGTCTAACCGTCAACCAAATTCCAACATCTTCAGGTATTCAACAATCTGCTCCTGTCTTATCATTAGTTGCTAAGGTTCAAGGTTATAAACACTTAAATGCAACTTTGAATAAATTGGAACGTGCATACAAAAAATATAATCCAATGGTTGCTCAATTAAGATTGGCCAACTCTGTGTTCCATCATACTTTAGAAAGAACAGCATATGGAAATTCTATCCAAAGAAACCAACAGCATAGACAAGGAAGAAATAGTAGTAACAACAATAACAATATTGCACCGGAACAAGAGCCTACAGAAAATCCACACCTAATGACATGGTTAAGATGGAGAAAATCAAAGCTTGCTCCGGAATGTACTGAGCAAGGCCAATACTCAAGAATTGCCATTAAATTACCAGATGGTCGTAGAGTTCAAGTGAAGGTGAATAAAAACTGTTCATTAGAAGAAATATACGCCATTGTCGAATGTAACTACCTCCATGATGTCACTATTAACGAATCCATCACATATTGGCCACCAAGAAGTTATCCGCATCACCAATATCCATTTGATATTTATAGTTTAATGCCCAAGGAATTACTTCCAAGTGATACTGAAGCAACTATTAACGATAACCCATTGATTTTTCCAAGTGCCAATTTAATCGTGGAAACAAGGGAATGATAACACTAATGACCCAAAATACACCCGAGTATACAAGTGACGAAATTTATATAAAATCTTGTGTTTTAAGTTTATAGGTTTAAAATTAAATTACATGAGTTATAAGAAAAGAAGTATACACATTTGGATTTAAGCTTTCTTTGGGGCTTTCTTTGCCTTCTTCTTAGACTTGGATTTCTTCTTGAGTCCTATGAAGCCAGCCTTTAAGACATTAGTATATTCGTTCCAGAACGCATCTAATTGTTCAGGTTCAACGACAGTGCTCAACTTGATCTTTGATTTCTTGTCTTTGTTACCGTCTGTGATTCTGATTAAGATGGAGTATTTCTTTGAACTTGGCTTGTTTTCATGTAATATTGGCTTAACATCGCTAGATAGATCGCTGAAGGCTTCGACACCGTTGATCTCGTCGTCTATGTTGTATGATAATCTCTTTTGTGCCAAATACACGGAGGACTTTCCGTTGTTCTTGGTGAGTAAGCTTGTCACTTGTTTGAAAAACTGTATTGATCCATAATTGTGATGTGGGAGGAGTCGGTTGTTAGTATTCGGACTTTTGTGGGTGTGTTATTAACGGCGGTTCTGACTTACCTCTTTGTTGTCCAATTTGGCCATGGTCGTGTGCTGTGTGGTTGGTCGTTGGGCTCTGCTACTAGCAGCTGTGCCAGGAAGACATTCCCGTCTCCAGCATGTATCTGGCCTCCACCGACTTCAACACTCTGCCAGCTGACGGGAAATCGAAAATCGGCGCTCGCGCAGTCTTCGGGAGACGGGTCTGCCTGTCTATCAGAGAGTGCTGCTTTACGTTTCCTTTCTGATTTCCATATTGGTATTAGAAATATGTATTAAGCTATAGCTTATCTTTATAGAGAATAGTAAATTATACAGTGTTGAAAAAATCAAACATTTTTAAAGCATAAGAGTGTGGCAATCCGAAAATCGCATCAAGTGCATGAACCTTATTGGCTTCTTTCACGTCTACAACATCTTTTCTGTCAATATCCACTGGATCATATGCAAATGCATTACCCTTAGATGCAGCTAGTTCTTTGTTGTAGAATTGGAAATGTTGGCACATGCTTAATCCACACAAAACGTAATTGGTGTGATAGAAATCTGCTCTACAACCTGGCTTGTCTCTAAGACCAAAACCATCTTGACAACAGCATATAATGTAATTTTGTAACCTCTCACGGTCAACCAATGGCATGTATTCTTGTTGTTGCGTATAGTTAAGTTTGTGGTTTATTAGCATTTCCAAAAGTGCAATAGTACCACCGATCCAATGAGAATAGCATCCGTCCACCAATTTGTTAGAACGGCCGGAGAATCCACCTTCTAGACTATATTGTCTGTCAACTGTCCATTTTATCAATGTATCCAAATTCAATTTAGATGCAAATATTTCCTCTGGTGTCATTAATATGCATAATGCTGCTAAAGCACAGTATGCATAACCACCATGAGCTTCATCACCCGGCTCACCAGAAAATCCACCTTCGTAAGTTTGGCATTTCAATATCCAATCTGCAACATTCGCCTTTAATTCATCATCAAGCATATTCAAAATTGAAGCAATACAAAGAGCACAATATGCAGCTCTGGTATCCGATTCACCATTTTCTAACATCATGAAAGAACCATCTGGATTCTTCATGGATAATAACCAATTTCTTATCGCCTTTCTGTCCAATTTAGCCCATGCATCTTCATTTCCTGTCAATGCTAATGCCATGATAGCTGCATATGATGCCGCTAAATGTGGTCTTTGAGTTTTGAATAAGCCATTACCACCGCCAAATCCTCCTATCCCTTCACTTGTTTCGTTGTAAAGTGACAACAGTTTTGCTGATGCGTTAGAGACTTCCACATCTGTTAGTTTGCTATTGAGTAGAATGGCTGGGTTCAATAGCCAGTAGCATATCCATGATTGTGATGCATCTAGTTTGGCAAACGGAGGAGGTAGTGAATTCGATAAAAAACCATGGACATACATAAGATGTTTCTTTCTTTGTAATACTGGAAAATTATCAGAACCCGAATTGAGAACATCCTCGTATATATCTTGAATATCGATCTCTGTTTCCATCTTCTTTTCGATAGTAGAAGTCAATTTTTCCCCAAGTGGAAGATCGTCCTTGTTGGAAAATGAATCATAGCTTGCCGTTAACATTTCTAGCAATGTATCGTAGTCGGGTATTCGTACTTCGGTATTGACGACTTTATCAGTGACGGTATCCATATCCATCCGGTTGTTCTATATCTGTTATCTGACCTGTCACAGATATCCTTCTCTCTTTATATACCCCAGACGGAGAGAAGAATGAAGATGCCTTGATGGAGTGCAAGAGTGTCAATTTCCACTATTGAGACCGCCCAAAGAGGCAACTCGCAAACAGCCCAAATAGGCAGGCGAGCCGAAGAGACGCCCTGCGATTTTTGCAATTTTGGAATTTTTGGAATTTTAGAGAAGATGAAGTTGACTTTGAAGACCATGTTGTTTCGGATCAGAAGCTGGATAATCGTCTCTAACCAGCAACTCAGAACGTATACACAGCAAGGCAATGTTCTCATCATTCAACAAACCACAGGGACAGAGCTCTCTCTTTGGAAACACAAGTACGGGTGCCACAAATGCATTCCAACAACAACCATTACAACAACAGCAACAAGTGCCGTCTGTATTTGCAAACACCACCCAACCACAACAACCAGCACAACCTCCATCCAGATTCGAGAAATATGAATTGAAGAACTCTTCAGAACACCGACTATTTGGATCTGACTCGGATGCAAACTCTGCTTCTAAGGAAAACAACGGGGAAACCAAAGATGCAAATGGAGTCACAACACACAATGCAAACATCAAGAAACGTTCCATCCCAAGTCATCTTGTGAAGAGAATAGGAAAGAAAAGCAACAGCGCAAATGAAGAAGATAAATCCATGACGCCAATGTTACCATTCAAAGCATCCACACAAATCCAATCTGATGATAATTTTGATAAGGATTTCTCTCACCTATTTCAAAATGATAGACCACCTCAGACTTCAATGTTTGATCCATCTGTCTTTCAAGATGAATTGACACCAGGAGAAATGTTAACCGGGGAGTCTCTCTTTAACAAAATGAACGAAAATCCAGTCATGTATCAAAATGTCTTCCAAAGACCAAGTAGAAATCTTCTGAAGACTGATAAAATTCCAAATTCTAATTTTTCAAGTAATGCCGATCTTCCATGGTCAAATGGAGATTCAAGTAACAAACCAGCCAACAATACAAACACACATTCTAAACCATTTGCATCCAGTGCATCGATACAGAACCAAACATCACAAACACAATCTCAACCAAGAGAAAAACTTTACTGTTCAGTCATCGTGTATGGATTTGATGATTCATATTTCTCATTAATCGTTGAACATTTCTCCAAATATGGTAAGATAATGGAAGATCCGGCAACCTCAGAATACAACTATTATTACGGAGCATTAGGAAATGTTGTCGCCCATGATAGATTGGTTGATTCAAGTGCTACTGATTCTAAAAAGACGGGTAAAAATCCAAATCTATTCCCACTTTTCCTTGGTCCAAGCTGGGTTAAAATAACATATGATAATCCAAATTCTGCAATCAGAGCATTGGCTGATAATTTGACCGATGACGGTAAGGGAAACACGCTTGGTGTCATTCCATATATCAGAAAAGACTTGGAACTTTTACTGAATCATGCCATTCCTGACGATTTGAATATCGGTGAAGGATTACATGGATTGAGCCATGAATTAGAATTAGAAAACAGGTTGGCAGATAACGAGATCGGAAGATACTTAGCCCATGCTAGAGATGAATCGACTGATGCCGGTAAGAGTGCTAATAGCACGAATACTAGAAAATCGTCGAATTTGACTATTAAAGATGGTTCCAAATTATTAATCAACAAAAATGCAGAAACTGAAGGTAAGACATTTTGGGGTAGAGGTATGGAACTCATTTTCGGTCAAGGTGAAATATAATCTTTGTAAATTTGTTTGTATTATTAATCTTTTTTATTACTAAACTGTTATATTACATGTTTACGTTATTGTTATAAATAAATACGAGACTATAGTATGCTATGTATAGGACAAATTTCCAAATAGAAAACATCAGTTTTCAGTATTGAATAAACTACCTAATCCACCTTCATCTAATCCATCAACGGTGTTTTTCTTCCGACTTCTAGAGGCTGCTGCAATCATTTTATTACGTGTTTCAAGGTATGCATCACTTGTGGTGTCATTTCTGGCATTGTTGAATAAAGATAATAGACAGTTCTTTCTTTCTCTGGATCTTTGACAAGAACCAAAGACATTTTCAAAATTGGCCATGGTTTCTTCATCCACGCCCAAGATATTCTTTAAAATTTGCAATGGGTAATTAGACTTGAATCTTTCACCAATGTAAAGAATGGATAATGTATAAGCGGCTTCAGAATGTGCATCGGTGTAGAATTTGTCACATAAAATATTGGCCAATGTTGGAATAATTGAATCGTTGATAATCTTATCCACCTTTTCATTATTCAAACCAATCAATTCTTGTGATAAGTGTCTTAAGACTAAGATTGCATTGAAGGAACATCTTGTATCTCTGAATGAAATGATATCACAAGTTAGCTTTAAGAATGGCTCTAAAACTTCAAAGTTATACAAAATGAATTCTCTACTTTCGGTTTGTCTTTGATCTAAGGTAGTTCTTGCCTTTTGACCTGCTAAATCAATTAACATTCTATCAACAACTTGAGTGAATTGACGTAACATATGTTCTTCAAGCATTTCCTCACTTAATTGTTCATCGGATTCATTACCATCTAATCTAAGACCCTTTTGGTAGACAATATTCCAACGTTCCAGTAAAACTTCATCAAGCTTTCTGAAAACAGGAGGTAAGAATGCAGGCATGAAGAAATCGAAATAATCTAATGGACAATTCTTGATTACATTTCTGACGACTAAATTGATCATATGTCTCCAAGAATGTAAAGTGATACCAACCGATTCATCAGTTAATGCTTTCCATAACAGGACTGCATTATTAGATTCAAAATATAATGTTTCTTCCAATTCTGTAATTGTACCAATCATTAAATATGCATATTCTCTAGTATATCTAACGATATGACCAACAGAATCTGCGAAATCTCTCAATGTATGCATTGCTTTAACATTTTCATCAACAAAAGACTCTCTTGATTGAATTGAAATACCTTGTTGCCAGAATCTTTCCATTGTACTGTATTTGACAAACGCTTGAACTTCATCTGGTAAGCCTGTCCAATTTGCAGGATTATGATAAGCCTGAATTTGATAAATCAATTGTAAAATGTATGGTAAGATTGGTTTAACTCTTGGTTGCCATAATTTTAATAAATTCTTATAAGTATCTGATTCATGATCTAATTTTTCAATACTATATTGGATTAAAATTCTACTTGCTCTAATTGGGAAGACTGAAGACCACTGGTCTTTTAATTCTTTCTTGAGTTGTCGTCCTCTGTCATCCATTTGTGCTTCTAATAAATTCGTATCACATGTAATACCTCTTGATCTAAAATATTCAGCAATCTTCACTATACCTAATCTTTCCATGAACCAATGTAAGTCGGATAAACCTTTCATAGTTGTTGGATCTGACCATGCCATTAATTCAGGATCGACGATTCTACTAAATGTTTCTGTCTTGTTTTCTAGGGATGATCTTTGAGAGACGACCAAAAGGAAAGATTTGAAGGCAACAACTTCATGAGAGATTAATTCTTTTTGATTCAAAATGTTATCAATGACGGCTTCTAATTCAGAAAAGATGTTTTTCAATGATTCAGGCATCAAGTATGCTAATCTATTCAATTCGGTACCACTTGAAGCTCTTAAATCTCTAATGTTTTCTAAATCTTCATCGGATGCATTGTCTGGGTATGGGAAAGTACATGATTCAATGACTTTTTCAAGAACTTTGAACATGGTACTATTCAGATCTTTTAATAATGGAGTGAATTGGACTAAAGTTTGGATTTGTTTTCTAACAAGGACGGGGTTCTTGATTTCTAGCATCATCAATAATGTACACAAGTTATCTGCTTGTTCGGTTAAATATTGTTTGATTTCTTGAGCATCGTCTTCTCTGTACCAAATCTGCCATCTAGTAATACCTCTAACACAGGCTTCGATGATTGAGAATTGAGAATATGAATAGATATAAGATTCGGAACCTTTACCTTTGTAAATCAAATTTGAATTTTGTAAACTTTCGACACCCATTGGACTTGAGTAGAATTTATTCAACCTTTCGGCTAACCAAACTAAAGCATCCTTTGGCTTTTTGCAAACGATAATTCTGACGATATCATCGATTAATTTTTTATATTCGTTGAGGAAGGAATGTTGATCGGATTGGTTATCGAAATCAAAGGACATATAGTTGAGAGCGACTGATTCTGGATCACAATCGTTATAATTGATCAGTCTATCTGAACATGTTTCTAATAAATCGGGCATTATTGATTCGAAATCTGGCTGGTCACTCAATTCATCTGCTCTTAGCATTGCACACCAGAATTGTAGAGAGATTGCGCTGATTGATAAAGATTCGTGTTTTGTAGTTTCTAGGATTAATTTGTAGAAATTAGTCAAATTTCTATCTTTTGTTTTGATTGATTCTTTGCTCGTGATATAATCTGATAATATCACCAAGAATTCAACTATCTTTTTGAGTAGGGTATATTTTTCATCATCGATATCGTCTGAATCCAATTGGATCGATTTAAAATTGGTAAAGAAGATTTCATAAGCTGTATCGTTAAAGGCTAAATTGACCAACCATTCGTTATCATCCGGATTTGAGTAAGGCTTGTTATAGAGACAATCGAAACATTCGATCGTTAATAATTTGACTTTCATATTATCTATTGTGAGTAATTGGAATAACTTGGTGATTATGTCGACTTCCTTTAATGCCACTGGGATGATCCAAAATAGAGAGATTTTGAAGATTTCCAGTAACTTGATGGCTGTATCTATGCATGCAGCTTTCTGGGATGATGTTGGTTTTGAGGTGTTGTTGCTGTCGTTTTTATTGTTCATTGAATCGAAAACGAGACATTGTATACACTCGTCTAATACTTGAGACCATTTGATTAACCAACCATCTGGCGATGAGACGAATAATCTGACTGTATCATTTGGTTCGAATTTTGCAGACAATATGCGTTCGGAAATGACGATTTCCGGACAAAGGGACACCAAAACTGATTTTCTTTTCGATACGATTGGGTCGTCTAGTAAGTAGATATCTTCAAAGAGGGTTCTCATTATGATCAAAGACAATTCTCTTGTTATTTGACTATGGTTCCATAATTCTAATAAGTTCGAATCCATTGAAATCCACGAATCCAACTTCTCTTCTTCTGAGAATTGGACTATCGTGTTTGCGTTTTCGTTGTTTTCGTTGTTGTTGTTTTCTGTGTTGCTGTTGGTATTGTTATTATTATCATTTGCGGAACTGGACGAGTTTGCTAAAGCCGAGTTGAGTTTCATGTCGGACAACGTTGGGTTTTGTTTGAGCAAGCATTCACCCCAACATCTCTTGGCTATTTCGACCCATAGGAACGCCAATTTTTCCTTGATGAAGTGTGGGTCGTTGGTGGAGACTTTAGTTGCCAATTCGACGATCCAATTTCTCACTGCCAATTTCTTTGGGGTGTCCCATTCGTTGTAGTGATTCGTGATTGAAGTCAACAAGAGGTTGAGGGCAAAGTGTCTGACGATGTTGTTGTAGTTGTTGTCTATGAGGGCCAGCTGGTAGCCCCAGAAGGGGCAGTCGGGCAACGCTTTGATGGATTCTAGGAACGATTGAGCCTCATGTCTTTGATTATTGTTGGAATTTGGGCTGTAGATGATATCTAAGGAGGTGATGATCTGATTGATGCCTTCCGACGACATTGCTGTTGTGTTCTGGAGGGTTCTGTTACGCTATGGGATATGTACGAGGCCTGTTGGTGGAGCACAGAGGTATGGACAAGCAATAATAAAGTGTAGTTTCGGGTGAGTGATTTTGTGTGTTTCAAGAAAGTGCCAAACTTTTGGGGGCGAAAACGGAGGGCCAATTGGATGGGAGGACGCTGGTGGTGTAAAGTGGTGGGTAGTGGGTGTGTTCTGGAGGAGTCCTTGCTGTTGCGGAGGGTGCAGGGTGCTGTGTGTGGAGGGCAGAGGCGTGTTCCTGGGGGTGGATCAGAAGAAGAGAGACAGCAAGGCCAAACACCCACCCTGGCCAGCACCTCAAGTGCCTCCACTCGAACATCAACAACTTCACTTTGGGGGCCTCGCAGCGGGCGAGGCGAAAGGCGAGGAGAGCGGCAGCCGGCACCGCCACTCGCACGTGACTCTGCACCGCCACCCAGGATGAGCTGAGCTTTCTTCTCCAGCTGCTGAGCTTCAACTTCAGCTGAGCACGGCCTCTGCTTCACGTACGACAGGTCTCTTCTTCCCCCAGCAGTCCCCCCTGCAGCCACCACACACCATGTACACCACCGTGGGGATCGCCAGAACCGTCCAGAGAGGCCTGCTGGCCAGGGGCCCGCTCTTCGCCCACACGTCTCTCCTCCAGAGATGCTCATACGCCACTTCCAGATCCAAGTTCCCGCCAAAGCCACCCAAGTTCCAGTTCAAGACCAAGAAGGAGCTCACTCCCGAGGAGCTCAAGCAGATCGAGGACGAGAAGAAGTACAACGAGGCCATCAACTCGGGCTCGGCAATCAAGAAATGGGGAGCCATCGTCGGCACCAATGCCTTCAACATGAAGGCAACTAAGTACTACATTGGATTGTACATCATTTTCCTCTGTTACGGTATCTACTACTTCAGAAAGCTCTTCGGCATGCATCTCGAGGAGGAAGACTTGAAGAAGATGAGAGACGACGGCGCCACGCTATCCGATTATCAAAAGCTCAGAATCAGAGATTTGTCTCATGATTTGTTGAGAACAAAGGACACTGAAAAATTAAAGGCTTACTACAAGTTGAAGGAAGAATACGATTCAAAGACCGACGAAGAGAAGGCCGCGTTGGGTCCTTTCAACCCTTCCGAAAAGGATATCCAAGATATCGTCGACATCAGCTATGAAAACTCCATCTTACCTCCAAAGGATTTGAGTGCGTTCTACGACAATTTGGCAGATGGTTATGACAATGACGTCGGTACTGAAGAAATGATGTCCTTCATGAAGGGCAAGAGAAAGTGGGTGATGAAGCATTGTAAAGGTGATGTTTTAGAAGTCGCCTCTGGTACCGGTAGAAACATCGATTATCTCGATCCGACCGTCATCAAGAGTTACACGTTCCTCGATGCGTCGAAGAAGATGATGGATGTCTGTTACGACAAGTTCCACGACAGATGGCCAAATTTCGAGAGGGTGAAGTTCGTCGTTGGTAAGGCTGAAGAATTGGTCAAATTGTCAACAAACACCAAATCCAAATCGACTTTCAAATACGACACCATTATCGAGACTTTCGGTTTGTGTTCCCACGAAGACCCTGTCAAGGCGTTGGAGAACATGAAGGACTTGTTGAAGCCGGGCGGAAGAATCATCCTCTTGGAGCACGGTAGAGGCCAGTACGACTTCATCAACAAGATCTTGGACAGCAGATCCCACAAGCATAGTGAGAAGTGGGGGTGCAGATGGAACTTGGACATCGGAGAGATTGTCGACGAGTCCGGGCTTGAGATCACGGAGGAGAAGAGGGCCCACTTGGGCACGACCTGGATGATTGTCTGCAAACGTCCCGACGACGTTCTGGACATCGAGGAGATGTCCTTCATCGAGAAGTACATCTACCCGAAGAGAACGAACATGGACTCGTCCAATATCGTCAACCGTGACGACAGCAAGCCTGCGGCCAAGTAGGCTGTCTGTAGATACATATATATAGACAACTGTACATAGAAAAAGAACACTGAACACAGATCAACAACCCAGTCTCTCTTTATCACCCTCGGAGCCATTCCAGAGTGGCAGCTCCCTCTATGCGCGGGATTTTTCACTTAGTGTGAGCCCTCTGCCCTCTGCCCTCTGCCTCCAGAGCTAAACAATACGCGGAAAGCGACTGGAGGGCTCTGGGTCCCTGGCCTTTGTCTGTTGCTTCTGCACTTACAGTTGTCTTCTTTCTTCCTGTGCCCTCCTCTATACCTCCCCTCTCCCACCACAAGGACCACTTCGACACCACCGCACGATGGCCACCAGAAGATCCGCAAAGTCCAAGAAGGTCTCCTTCAACAACTCCTCCAAGATCGTGGAGATTGACCAAGAAGAAATCGTCAACATCACCGCCAATGCAGACGGCAAAATAGTCGATGCCGAAATCGAAATCGCCCAGGAAGAGGAGGACAATTTCGATCCTGACAAGATGGACATCGATTTGACCACCGGTAAGAAGAGAAGAGGCTTGAAGACCTCAGACAAGGAGGCTTTCACCGTCGAAACCTTGGCAACTTCTCTCACTCTCATTCCATGGCACTTGCCGGTCCTCTTAGTCACAATGATCTTAGACGGTCAATTGATGAGCGAAACAAAGGAAGGTCTGCAAAGAGGCTTCAACAACTTGTCCGTCATGGGCTTGATCTACTGTGTTATGCTTGGTGAAATCGCCAAATTGGCCAAGAACCCAACTGTCAAGAGTAACGGTCCAACCGCTTTTGAATTCTTATACACTGCCTTGAGTTTCCCATTCTCCATCCTCTTGTCGGTCCCAATCTACTTAACCTTCTTATTATTCGGTGCTCCAGCAGGTCCTTTGACCGCTATGACATTCTACTTGGCTTCCCATGTCTCGTTGATTGTCTTCTTCCCATTGTTAAACGTCTACAGATTAACAGACAAGAACTCCAAGAAAATATGGAAGCACTTGTTGACTTTCCAATTGCAAAACTGGAAGTTGAACCAAGTCTACTGTGCCTCCGTCGGCGGTTTGGTCGGTTGTTGGTTAGGTGTCATTCCAATCCCATTAGACTGGGACAGAGATTGGCAAGACTGGCCAATCACCTTGTTGATCGGCGCCTATGGCGGTGCCTTCATCGGTGGCCTTGCCAGTTATGTCTACGGACGTTATGTCATGCGTAGTTTCAGAAGAAACGCTTGATTCTGATGAATCAAGAAGCAAGATACAAGTAGGCTATTGCACCAAAAAAGCCTTACGGATATCGCCCATCATCCAACTCATGCCTGTTTTATAGACCCCTCATTTATACACCACACCTCTAACCCGTCCCTGCGATGCTACACTCTGCTGCAGGCACGTTCATGTCCACTCGATTCCACTTTCCACCCCCGTAATCAATCTCCTGTGTAATAATAATAGACAACCCGGCAAAATCACGAAATCGGCGAAAGAAAAAAGACGCGTCCGTCGTTGCGTGCATTTTGGCTCTGGCTCATTTCATCGGAATCAGTCTCCCTCTGGACTGAGACACCCCCACCACCAGCAACCCACAGGCATCCAGCAATGAGTGGGAGAAGAAGAAACCGTATCTCCAGAGAGACCTCCAGAGAAGACAGCGCTGAAGCGTACTCCTCCGACAGCGCAGAGCCAGCATCCAAGAGAGGCAAGACCAGCAAATACGGAACTGCGTTCAACCAAGGTAAAGACGATATCGCATACAAGGTTGCCGTCGCCACTGCCCGTGTGATGTTGGGTATGTCGAGCAAGAACCAAGTGTTGAACAAGAACATGGTTGCAAAGATCCTCGAGGCGGAAAACGAAAAGGGTACAGGATTGCAATTCAAGAAGTTCATCTTGCCTGCATTAAACCAAATTTTCGAGGATATATTCCATTACAAACTCGTTGAATTGCCATCAAAGAAGGTACAGCAACAACCACAGCCACAACAGAAACAGGCACAGCAACCACAAGAAGGTGCCCCTGCAGAAACTCCAAAGGTTGCAGGTTCGGATGATTTCATACTAGTCAACAACATACCTGAATCGCTGCGTGCATTGAACTACAGTTTCATGGTGGAATACACCCAGCCGATCGGCAAGTCGATGAAGGAAATGGACAATCCAAAGGACGGCGCCACAGCAACAAGCATATACGGTGAAAACTTGCCAAGACCTACCTCTACCCTTGTCGAAAACGGTATCACTCTGTTGATCATCTGTATCATCTTGCTCCATGACAACAATATCTTGCAAAGTAATTTATTGTTGATACTCAAGTCCAAATTCGGATTATCGTTCAAGGAAAACGAAGTGGTGTCCATCTTGGGTAACCAAACCATGTACGAATTCTTAGTGCAACTCACCAAACAGGAATATATCGACCGTACACATGTGAGCAAAGACCAGGCAAACAGCAGAGCACTCACTTCCAAGAATGCCAAATTCGACGACAACACACTCATGGTGAAGTTGGGCAGACGATGCATTGCCGAGTGGAGCAAAGACGAGTGTGTGCAGCTCTTCCGCCAGATGATGCACGACAAGTGGACCCAGCAGTTGCAGGACAGTGCCATCTGCACCGTGAGCAACGTGTGGAAGTCCTAAACGTGTGCAAACGTACGTATATAAGTCTATACAAGTGTATAACCCCAACCCCGACACATCCTCGTAAACCGTAAAGAACAGCGTCGACCCGTCCGATGTGGTAATAGCTGCTGGCCGATAGCGATTAATACCGCTCCGCCGGTTCAGTGCGGCGTTGACCGTCGCTGTCTCCTCTGGCCTCTGACTACTCCACCTCTGGCCCCCGTATTTACGTTTTATTGCCCCCGTTTCCTCTCTTCTCTGCTGTCCTGTTGTCCTGCTTTCTTCCTCCTCCCATAGCGTATCAGACACATGGCACAGAATCACGACAGCATCCCCGACGACGTGGCTCTCGTCATGACAGACGATATAGAGAACATCCACCCATCGACACTCCACAACCTCAAACATGACAGCAACAACCAGCATTCAAATCACAAGATAGCTAAACGGATCGCCTTGATCAGCTCATCAGTGGCTGCCCTAGCATCCGGTACACCATATCTCTACGGAGTCTACTCCCCACAGTTGATCAACAGATGTGGATTCTCCGCAATCGACTCCTCTTATCTATCCTTCTCCGGTAACATCGGTTCCTCCATTGGTGGATTCTTTGCCGGTTTGATCATCGATAAATTCGGTA
>JAJMLU010000521.1:48097-60712 GCA_030569835.1 Pichia sp. NRRL Y-27261
CACGGCAGGTATATTGTTAGGAGCAATATTAGAATTCACAGGCTTCTTTACTTTCTACGTCAACTACAAATACGCAATGCATAACTTCCCACAACTTGTATTCGCCATGATCTGCATTGGTTTCGGCTCCGTGTTGGCATATTTTGCAACAATCAAAGTCGCTACTTTGAATTTCCCTAAACATCGAGGTTTCGCCAACGCATGCCCTGTTAGTTCATATGGTTTGGCGGCTCTATTCTATGCATTCGTATCGACAGTGTGGTTTGCTGATGATATCGAAGGTTTACTCAAATTCATTGCATTATTTGCAGGTATCATCATTGCGGTGTCGAGTTTATTCATCAGACTCTATGAAAACGAACATGAAGACGAAGACGAAGAACCAGATCATGCCGTCGAAGACAACGAAAGTACCTCATCTGAAGAAAACGAACTTGAGCTGGGATTCCAGTATTTATTAAAGGGTCATCGTGGCTCTTTTGTACAAGCTGAAAATATATTAAGAAGTCCATCTTCGAGTTCTTTATTTAGCGACATGTCTGAAGTTTCTTCAATGATTTCATCCACTCCTTCTTCATCTAGAAATTCCTCAATTGCACCTTTCACCCAGAACCCAACATTCACTTCGCACAATCCAATTTCAATTAACCAATCAGGCCTACTTAGATCTAACAGTAATGCAAATGTATTCTCAAATTCAAGTTTATCGGCTTCTCCATTGGATTTCAAAACAAAACAGTCGACATTCAGAAGCGGATCTTTCAGAATGAACAATTCCATCAGTAATTCTCCAAGAAATGGAAGATTCTTTGGAAGTGTCAATCAAAAGCAAGTGATACCACCTAATAATCCAAAGATGACACCAACTGAAGAATCTCCATTGGTTACAAATACTGAAACCCCAAATCCTAACACGAGCAATTCATTCATTGCATCAGTCTCATCATCTCCTAGTATGCCAATAGGTAACTCGCCGGACTTAAAGTCAATGAGACCAAACTCATCATATACTAATATACCCATGTATTCATCGGGAACATTCAACGATAATATAGAAGTCAACAGTGATAACAACAACACTACGAATGTATCCGCCACTCTCAGTAATTCGAATTTAACTGAATTGATAAACAGAAATAAGGCAAAGAAACACAGAAAGAAAAAGAAATTATCGCCAAAGGAACATATCATGGAGTTATTGAAGAATAAGACATTTTTATCAGAATATATCCTCAATGCATTTTATTCATCAATGGGACAAGTTTACATTTTCAGTATCGGGTTCATTGTGCGGGCACAAGTCAACTATTACAGAATACATCATCCATCGGTCATGTCCACATCTATAATGTTCAAATTAGCATCCCATTTAACAAAGAACTCCACACCAGCCAACTTGGCGGTCACTTATCAGGCATTGCAGGTTAGTATTATATCATTCTCGAATTTCCTCGGTAGATTGGTCTCTGGACCTGCATCTGACTTGATCCATAAGAAATTCAAACTGAACAAGTTGTATGTGATTGTGTGTTCGTTGATGTTCTTGACATTGGGTCAAGTGACGTTATTATCTTCCAACACATTGGATTATCTATCGGTTACATCATTTTTAATTGGACTATCATATGGAGCCATCTACGGAACGATGCCATCCATCATTGCAGACACGTTTGGCTCGAAGAACTTTGCGACGACGTGGGCGTTGATGGGGACGGGGCCTATTGGGATCTTCCTCGTATTGAGTGACTACTTCGGTACGGTCTACGATGCCAACAGTGAGTGGTCCTATCTAGGAGACGTGAAGCTCCGGATGTGTCTCAAGGGTAAGGACTGCTACTGGGACGTGTTTGCGGTGAACACTGCCGTGTGCTGTGTGTTGTTTGTCGGGTACCTGTGGCTCATTGTCAGCCAGAACCGGGCCAAGAAGTGAACGAATGTGTAAACTCTGTAACTGTTATCTAGCACCAACCATGTCCATCTCTAATCTGTCTCTGATGTAGTAAAAACCGGGGAGAAAGGTGAAATTTCAGCCGGGAGCCTTTTGGAGGGAGCGGCTGTGCCGCGGAAGGCCGTTTCTCGGGTCGGTTGCCTCTTTGGGCGGCGGCGGGGAGAGATGGCCGAGGATCGGGCGGTTTTGGGGGGGTTAGGGGGGATTTGTGGGGATGAAAGAGTGGTTATCTGTTCTTGTTGTATGGATCCTTTTTTTCATGTTGTTTCATGGGGCTAGCAGCGGTATAGGCCCCGGATAGACAGGAAAGGGCCCTATGCCAATCACAGTCTGCCTGGCCTCCCATACAAAAGTGTCAGCTCAATGCTCAATCCGCGTTGAGAATAGGACGATGCTTGCATAGAGGGAAGATAGAAAGGGTATGGCATGGTGTCTACTTCTCAGGCCCGTCTCTGGCTGTAGACTATCACACCTCCAGTAACAGCGATACTCCCATCTACACAGCATTGGCCATGAGTTATCAGCAGAGTAGAAACATATCGTTTCAAACGATAAAGTCGTTTTTCAGATCGACAAAACCAACACCATCTACAGAACTACAAAAACCATTGACTTCGTTGCCAAATGCAACAGGTTCAGGAGCATTCGTTGAGCCAATCACATACCAAGTCCTTGGAGCATCTTCGAACCTACTGAATATCAAATTACCAAAATCGTCAATCTTAAACATACGTTATTCTAATTCTGAACAAAAAATAATCGCAATGAATGGTCATATTACTTCAATGTACACTGAACTCGCAAGATCAACTGAAAACAACCTCATTTTCCAAAGATGTTTCAACCAAACAGAACCAATGTCTCTTTTGATGGCAATGAACGCACAAAACTCGAACTTTGCAGTGATAAATAACAGCAATAAATCTAAATGGATCGTTAAAAGATCTTCCCTATTCGCATGGTCTGGGCCTTCAATCAAGCCAGTCTCCTCAGACTCAAACGCCAATCTCGTTCAAATGGAAGGTGACGGTGCCTTCGTCGTGGCATGTCCTGGTCAAATAATGCAACTGGATTTAAAGGACGGTGAAGGTTTACAAGTTAACTCAAAATCCATCGTTGGATATACAACTACAAACAATGGTACAATTGCAGACTCCATAGAAGAGTTGAATAATAGTATTAGAAGTGTCGTCGATATGAGTATTGCAAAGGCGCCAATTGCAATCAGATTCAATTGGATTCCAAAATACCTTGAAAAATATGTAACATTACCAAAATTACCAAAGTTGACAATCACAGAAGATCCAACAGTAAAGCAAGTTTTGCATGTCTTGTCAACGGTAACAAAGGGTATCAAGTCTTCCATTAACTATGTCAAGGCTAAGCTCATTGGCTCTAAGAAGACAGGTTACTTCATCGAAGTTAAGGGCCCAAGAACTATATTCTTAACTAACGCAGTTAATATCGAAGATAAGATCTTAACTGATGAAGAACTCAAAAAGCTTCTTTCTTAGGGATTTTGGACATCATTATTTATTTATTTAGATATCACATTATTTATTAAACCTCTTATTTATTTACTTTATATAGAAAATCACTAAAACTAAGTTTAATTCGTAAAACGAACATCGATTGTTCATGCAAGTTTAGCATGCGCAGTCTCGAAATTTTTGAAATCAAAGATCTGAAGTTGGTCTTCAATGGTCACCACTTTTATCTCTTTCTCGTGTGCAAACTAGCAAATACAACTGCACATGACACGACTGTTGATACCTAATTCGATAAGGTTCTTTTCTGGCTTTAAGAAGGTGCTAACAAAACCTACAGAGGAAGAGATATCGAGTTTCAAATCACGACTCTTTGCAAGCTCATGGAAATTAAATGACGACGTCTTATCTACATATCCGGCCAAACAGCTATACGTTACCTTAGAGTCATTACTAGATAAATCGACACCACAGTTTATGGAATCACTCAATGTGAAGACAAAACTTCAAAATGATAATAAAATTGTTAATTCATTGTTCAAAATAGGCGATAACGTTCCTATAGGATACACATTAGCATACTGTAATCCATTATCAAATGAATTGGAGTTGAGTTCCGATGGTTATGATAATTACCATGCACCTGCGATAGATGGGAAAGAATTCTTTAAAAGAAGAATGTGGGTTAGTGGTTCTTTCAACTATAACAATTGTAATCCCTTGAAATTTGGTGGTATATTGAAATTTACAGAGACTGTAGATAGGATAAAGGTTTTGCCTAGAAATGGAGTTATATTTGCAGATTATAAAAGAAGTTTTGATAATGAATTGGGGAATTCGGTAATTGAGTACAGGAGACTGTGTTACTTAAACAGTGAATTTGAACCAAGTGAAAAAAATAGTAGTTTGCCAGATACTCCAGATAAAAGTATAACCGTTAAGCCTTCAATAATAACAAGTTTTAGAATGAGTGCATTGACATTTAACTCACACCAAATTCATTACAATCCAGAATATTCTCAAAATATAGAAAAGTATCCAAATGCCGTGGTTGAGGCCCCACTTCTAATTTCATTGGCAATACAGTTCTGGACAAATTCTGTTCCAAACAAGCCAATATCTTCATTCAAGTACAAAATTACATCACCATGTTTTATTAATGAACCAATAACTATAAATTACAAAACCTATGAAGACCATACAAAAGTGTGGATTACAAACAATTCAACTACATGTTTTGATTCGACAATTCAATTTTAATTCTTGTGTATAGTACTCTTGGAGCTTCTCTTCTTGAGATTTCCATTTCTTCCATTTTAATGATGATTTCTTATCGAGATCTAAAATATAAACCTCATTCTGTGTAAGATTCATAAATATAGAACAGTCTCTCAACGTCATGTTAAACTGTAGATCAGCATCTACATCTTCTTGTGCGCTTAAGCTCGATATTCTATTGTGTATATCGATACTATTCTGTAACTCGTATAATGTTTGTATTATTTTAAAATTAGATTTAACACAATGCGTCAACAGTTTATGGATTCCTAAATCTTCATCATTTACTTCACCAAACTTTTCCGATATTTCTGAACACCATTCATCGACTCCACGATCATCATTGCCGTTGATCAATTTAAGATGGCACGGTATGAAATCTTGTCCTTTTGATCTTGCAATCAAACAATTTCGACAATTTACATGATCACTCGGCATTAAATAAAGCCACTTAGGCTTAAATTCAAATATTATTTCACTTGATGTTATGAAAAATGTGTGATATTTACTTAGTTTGACAACTTTGTAGTTACTGATATCACTGGAGAAAATATTCTTCATGATCAAAGCTGATGTCTCGGTCAAATCTAATTGTAATTTGGAATTTATGTTAATCAAATAATCTTGAATATAACTGAGAAACTTTGATGATACTTGTATTTGTGTCACATCCACCATGTACTCTCTCAACTTATCGAAGATGGTTGAATGCAAGTAAGAGTATATCTCATTTGAAGAAACGTCGGTATTTTTTAACCGAAGTCTGACCACCTTACCCCTCAGTTGCATATCATTGCCAGTATATGAAAGGACAGCGTTAGCTGATCCAGCACCAACATACTTCCAATAGCCGGTGTCTATTGTATCATCCAAGTTCATTGGTATCAAGATCGAAAACTCAAAAAGGAGGGTGTCATATCTTCTAGTAAAGGCACATGAATTCGCTCCGCGTAATAGGCCTCGGTATGAAAATCGGTGCACGTTACTTTCAAATATTTTTTTGGTTTAGTAATTTTATTTAGTTTACCTTATAAACGGAGAAGGATTTACATCTAATTAAAATGAGGATATAATACTATTAACTATTAATACAAAATATTTTCACATCATTGGAGAGAAATCATAATATTTTCACATCATTGGAGAGAAATCATATCTCTGTAAATATCTAACAATGCATCTTTACCAAGTCTCATTGCAAACATTTTCTTCTTATCCTCATTCATACCACTAAATTTAGTCAGAAGTCTGTACTCAATAAATGGACGTTTAATGACTGTTGTTTCATCTTGTAAATTACCAACAGCATTCATTTTTGGATTTAAACCTAACCAGTGATGTTCTTTTTCGGCGATAAAGTTCTGTAACGAATAGAGTCTTCTGTATTGGTACTCATTAATAGGAGAAACTTTGTAAAATGAACCATCTATGTTACTTGCCAAAACTTCAAAACCTAAATCAACATCCTTTCTAATTGGTAATGTTGAGACCATAGAGAATAATGAATCTCTTCTACTACAGTTGATCATCTTTGTAGTTTGTGCGTTGGATCTGAATGATGATTTTTTCAGTAATTTTTGACCTTTCAAAGACTGGGAATCGTATGGATCGTATTGATAGATGTGGAGAACAGAGTTATCATCAGATGCCAAAATGTATAGATTTTGGTTATGAACAATAAACTCACATTCATTTAAATTCATATGATGATCATCTTTACCTAACGGAATCATACGATATGGTTCTGCATCAAATCCGTATAATGATAAACTATGGAAATTATCACCGACAACCATTAAATTCTCAAAAGATTTAACCTTGCTGGAATATAATGATGTATCCGTAAATGCAACAGGAGCGGCATTACTATCACCTTTCAACATCCTAACTAACATTCTTTGACCTTGAATAACAGAAAATCTACCATCCACTGCACATGCATCTAAAACTGGGCCTTTCGCTGTTTCGCTACTGAGCTCCTTTAATTTATGTTTTGCTTCCGGTCTTCCTGGTTCTGGAACGACATTGACTAAATCGCAAAGTTTCCAAGCACCATTAGTTGAAATATCTTCAGATTGGAAAATGCCTGTACCAACAAAAATTACAACTCTCTTACCATCAGTTCCATTTACTCTCAAATTCAATACATCCAATGTGGTACATGATTCATTAGGTTCTAATTCCATTGTATCAATTGTACTCCAATTTTCAGGCGACAATAACTTAACTGATCCTCTATAATTTTGGGCAGAAACCCTGCATTTATCTTCTGGTTTGACTTCTTCAACGGCTTCCTTCTCTTTTTCTTCGTCATTGGCTTTTTCTTTTTCTTCTTGTTCTGCATCAGGATCATGCGCAATGTATTTTTCCTTTTTCAATGTTGATATAACAAAAGTACCAGTACGTTCATGGTATGCAATTTTATTGATTGTTTCACCTATTGGAATCTTGCGGATTGGTATTTTATTAGAATAATCAAACTCAAAATCTAACTGCATCATTCTACATGACTTCTTACTATCAATTGCAATCAAACCATTGATACATTTCTCATTTGAAAATGAAGCAAAATATAATAACGGAATAGAAGTGAAAGCAAACATTCTAGGATATGAATTGTATTGTTTGTAAATCATGAATGGAGTAGCACCAGTTAACATAACGACATGTGAACCATCTAAATTGTCAATCTTGAAAAGATTCCTTTCGATCTTCGTTGCATACGAATATGAATTTTCAGGTGCTCCAGTAATTGGAAGTTGGAATAAATCATTAGCTTTGATGAATCTATAGCACTGTTGAACTGGATCAAAGAAAGATTCATACATTATTATTTCACCACCAAACGTTAAAACAATCAAGTAGTTCTTAGTGTCATACTGATCACCAATTTTCGTGAAAATACATTGTTTCAACATAGGATCAACATCGGCTTCATATGCCGGATCCATATTTGATAATTGCAAGTATTCGGGCATTTTATGGATATTTTTGAATTCATGGACTTTTTCTAAATGTTCTTTTCTAAAGACAAGTAATCTATTGTCTGCAGTGACGAGCCAAAATAATACTTCTTCTTCTAAATTCTGTTTGACTTCTACTGGTTCGCCATTGGCTGTTCTTTTCTTAACTGGAGTTGCGTGGTTCAACAAAGATGACTTAGATATCCAGGCGTTTGTGAAAATTAAAAAGTTAAGCAAAGCTGGTAAATCCATTTTGGTGAGCTTTTTGGAATCATCGTCATATTCTAAAATTTCTATTTCACCGGTTGTCATAATAACAACGATATAATTTTCGTATATTGTGGATGAGTTGATTTCTTTATCAAATGTCATAGCAGTAATCTTACCAAATCCCATATTATAAACTATCACACTGTGAAACAAAACTTGAACTGGTCTAACACGATTATTTATAATAATAGAACCCAAATAAATTGTAAAAAAGTTATTCTTGAAGTTTTTCGTTACGACATCTTTATAATTTTTAGAAACTTCAAAGATTTCAGTTTTTGATGTCTTTTCATCTGTCGTAATAAGATATTTTGACTCTCCCTTATGATTTGAAATTGTCCAAATTTTGCTTGCATTGGAGAACTTTAAAGAAGCTTGAATTAATGGCTTAACTGATGGTGCCAACACTGAAATAGCCCCAGATTTACCTAAACCTGAGGAGCCAAAAATATTAGTTTCCTTGTAATTTGGATTAGGAAGCCCCATTAACTTTTGTTCAGTTGATAAATATCCCAATGTGAAGTCTGATAATGAACCAATATTAATCAAAGTATCCATTTTGATAAAAGTACATTTTTCCAATGATGAGCTTGAACCTTGGTTTGTTTCTTTTGTTTCATCTTGATATAGCCAGAAATCTTCATCTTCATCAAAAACATCGGCTCCAATTTCTTCTTTTGAAGACATTTCTTTTCCAGATGTTTGAAATTTCCATCCAAGCAAGAGAGCATCGGAGCCTTGAGAACTCACAAATGCTAGATTTTTTCCAGGTATTTTTGTAATATCCAAAACAGATGAAATGATTATATCTGCGTAAGATGAATCGGAATTGACTGATAAATTTGTAAAATTAGAAACACCACCAATCTCGGCAAATTCCAAAGTATAGAATTTTCCATCTTTACTGATTAATAACACCTCATTGTCTGTCATTTGGGATACTTCTGAAAGTTCTAAGAATAAGTCTAAATCGGATTGATCTTTCAAACTAAAATCACTTGTTTCAATGTAAAATTCATTCACATATATACCCTTTGGAGCACCTAAGGAATTAATATGTATTATTTCATTTGAACCAGTCAATAAGAAACCATTTATAGGTTGTTCTAAAGGATATATACGATCAAGATCATATGGAAGATTTGATATTTCAATAATAACATCTGCTGATTTTGTTTCAACATCCAAGGACAATACAATAACCTTCATGTTATCTTTGACTTTTGATAAATAGCCTGTTGATGTTAACGTTTCTGGAGCATACAAGATTGCCAACGTTGGTTTGCTATAAGAGTTCAAGAATTGGATATCCACTATATTTTTCAAATCAGAATGCAACGTTCTAGCATTTACGAGGAAACTTTCACTGAAAAGATCACTTTCGATTGATGCTTCATGTTTGGTATCCTTTATTTGAATTGTTGGTTTATAGTCATCATTTAAATCAAAATCAGATTGTTCGTTCTTTTTGAATGGTAAAAACACAAATAGATCATCAACTTGCATTGTTGTACATCCATTGTTTGGATCCATTCTATGTAAAACTGATGATGTGCTTAACTTTTCCATTAATAAGGAATCTAAAACTGTTTCATAATAATGTAAACTCACAACACTTACTAAAAGATCCGATGGATTCCACTTGACAATTGAAATCTTAGCGGTTTCTGTTGAAATTAATAAATAGTCAATGTTTTCGTCATTGGATCTAAATTTATGGATATCTAGAATTTTACCATTTAATGCATATTCCGAAACCAAAAATAATTTATATGAAAGGTCTAACTGGGCTTCAGCTTCTTCTGAGGGTGTTATGTCTGTATTTTGTATCTGTTTTATTCTGAATATCTGTAATAAGTTTCCCTTGGAAACAACCAAGTTATCATCCTCTTTTCCGGTAAAATTACAATGAATGCTGAACAGTGATGTTGATGGATTGACAAATTGATTGTAAACCTCCATTGTGATGCTTGGTTGTTGTTTGGTTGTTTGAGTCTTTACATGTAATTCTTCAAAATTAATGCTCACAATTCCTAACTCATGTGGGTTGTTCGACACTTCGGAAAGTTTTCGTTACCACCGCCAGCTGTAAGTGCATGTGGCAAACCAATATATTACGTAATCCAGTCACGTGACCACGACGCAAAAGTTTTCCATTTTTTAAACAAAATTTTCGCGGTTTCACGTGATATTTCGATTTCATGATTAACTGAGCCATATTTTCTCCTTATTGAAGCCGTTCTAGTATAGTGGTCAGTACACGTCGTTGTGGCCGACGGGACCCAGGTTCGATTCCTGGGAGCGGCAACCCTTCTTTTTTTAACTTTTTTTGGTTATCTTTGCTAACTTACCAAATTCAAATTTGATTTTTTAAACAAATGGAAAAAACAAACATTAATTATAAACACGGGTTTATACAAAACAAAGGAAATATAAAAATAAAATCGAATAACAGTTGTTTACAAACGTGCTTTATTTCATTAATTCAAGAGCTTTGTAACCTTACCGATAGCGATGGTTTGACCTTGATCTCTTAAGGTGAATCTACCTAATTGTGGGTAATCTTCGTAAGTTTCTAAACAAACTGGTTCGGAAGTTTCTAAAACAGCGATGATCTTCATACCTTGCTTGGCAAAAGCAGGTGGTTTCTTGGATTTTCTGTTAGTACCCTTTTCTAATTTGTGTAATAATTGAACGAAGTTGACTTCTTCAATAGCGGTATGGACGTGCATAACACAAGAGAAACCAGATGATAAAATAGATTTTAATTCAACAATAGCGACTTGAGCTTCGAATCTTGTAACAGTGTGAACTGGCTTTAAGGTAGAGGTTAAAACGTAACCAGTAGAGACATCTTCTTCTTCAACGTTCTTTAATCTTAATCTAACTTGTTCACCACAGAAAGCAGCATCAGCTTCGGCTTCAGTTTCGTTGTAGATAGTTAAAACTTCAACAGTGACCTTGTTTGGCATCAATAATAAAGATTGACCCTTCTTAACATTACCAGATTCAATCTTACCTTCAATAACAGTACCTAGATCCTTCATCTTACCAGCAACTGGTAACATGAATGGATCATTAATGTTTCTTTGAAGTAATGGCATGTTATCTAAGTATTCTAATAATGATGGGCCAGTGTACCATGGGCAATGTTCCTTTGGAATTCTGTCCTTCAAACCTTCACCGGTATAACCAGAAACTGGCATGAAGACAATGTCTTCCTTTTGGTAACCAACACCTCTTAAGAAGAGAGACAACTTGCTTATACATTCGTTGTATCTTTCTTCGGACCAACCGACAGTTGGGTCATCCATCTTGTTGATAACGACGATCAATTTGTTAACACCTTGAGTCTTTGCCAAAATAGCATGTTCTCTGGATTGACCACCTCTTTCGAAACCAGCTTCATATTCACCCTTTCTTGCAGAAATGACTAAAACACCGACATCAGCTTGGGAAGCACCACCAATCATTTCAGAGACATATAATTTATGACCTGGAGCATCTAAAATTGTGTAACGTCTCTTGTCAGTTTCGAAATAAGACTTACCAACTTCAATAGTCTTACCATCATTTCTTTCTTCCTTATTGGTATCCATAATCCAAGATAAGTACCAACCTTGTCTACCAGCATCCTTTGCTTCTCTTTCATATTTTTCAACAGTACGCTTATCGACAGCACCTGTTAAGAATAAAATGTTACCACCCATGGTGGACTTACCTGCATCGACGTGACCCATGAAAATGATAGAGACGTGATCTTTACCACCAAACATATCGCTAACAACTGCTGGATCAATGAGTTCGACTTCTTCCTTAACAGATTCAGTCTTGACAACTGGGGCTGGGGTGGTTTCCTTCTTAACAACCTTTGGTGCTTCAGCAACTGGAGTAGCTTCCTTAACTGGTTCTGGGGTAGCTTCAACCTTTGGTGCTGGTGCTGGTTCAGCAGCCTTTGCTTCTTCAACCTTTGGTTCTTCTGCCTTTGGTGTTTCGACCTTTGGTTCTTCAGCCTTTGGTTCTTCCTTCTTTTGTGGAAGTTTGATGCTACTTGACTTCAAACTTAACTTTAAGGTCTTCTTCTTTGGAGCCGCGTTAAGCTTTTCTTGTTGTTGCTTTTGGTATTCTTCAAAACTCATTTGGTTGGAGTTAGCAGTTTCTTGAGCTGGTTCTTGTTGGTCATTGTTGTTGTTGTAACCGTTATTGTAGTTGTTGTTATAGTTGTTGTAGTTATTATTGTAGTTGTTGTTATAGTTGTTGTTGTAGTTGTTGTTATTGTTATAACCGTTGTTGTAGTTATTATTGTTGTTATAACCGTTGTTGTTGTTATTGTTGTAATTGTTGTTATAACTTTGACCGTTGTTGTTGTAGTTGTTTCTGTTATTGTAGTTATTGTTGTAACCACCTCTTCTGTTATTATTATAACCACCTCTGTTGTTGTTATAATTGTTGTTGTTTTGGTATTGACCGTAACTTTGTTGTTGTTGTTGAGATGGATCAAATTGTTGTTGAGGAACAAATTGTTGGAAGTTCATGTTTGGAACAAAGGTGTTTGCTGCAGCTGAGTTTGGGTTGAAGGCAGCTGCATTTAAGTCAACATTTTGTAAACCTTGAGCCAAATTGTTTGGGTCAAATTGGTTTTGTTGTGGCTGTTGTTGTTGATCAGACA
>JAJMLU010000522.1:0-15143 GCA_030569835.1 Pichia sp. NRRL Y-27261
GGAGAATCGTCTCTTCAATCGAACAAAAGGAAGAACAAAAGGGTAATGAATCACAAGTTAAACTTATAAGAGATTACAGAAGTAAAATTGAATTAGAATTAACAAACATCTGTGATGACATCTTAAACGTCTTAAACGAACACTTGATCCCAACCGCTCAATCCGGTGAATCCAAGGTCTTCTACTACAAGATGAAGGGTGATTACCACAGATACCTGGCCGAATTCGCCGTTGGTGAAAAGAGAAAGGGTGCTGCTGATGCTTCATTAGAAGCTTACAAGTCCGCTTCTGAAGTCGCTGTTACCGAATTACCACCAACCCACCCAATCAGATTAGGTTTAGCATTAAACTTCTCCGTCTTCTACTATGAAATCTTAAACTCCCCAGATAAGGCTTGCCACTTAGCCAAGCAAGCTTTCGATGACGCTATTGCTGAATTAGATACTTTATCCGAAGAATCATACAAGGACTCCACTTTGATCATGCAATTACTCAGAGATAACTTAACCTTATGGACTTCAGACATGTCTGAAGCTGGTCAAGAAGATTCCGCTGCTCCTGTAAAGCAAGATGAAAATTAAATTAATTAAATTAAGTTGATTAGTTATTGATTGCATCTAAATTTTTTTTTGATTTAATATTTATAAAAGGAAATTTGAATGAAAAAAAAACATATTACAACACCAAATTATTAATTAATTAACTAATTGCGAAAGAAGAAACAACTTCATTTATATCGATTTATAAATCAATTCAATTTGTTATACTATACTATACTAAATTATTATTATCTACTAATCATTATCCAAGTACAGAACGATATCATTGTCCATTATTTATTTCTTCATAACATTGTTCCTTTCTCTCAGCCTTTATTTGATTACTTATTCTTTTCTCTCTGATCTCTTTTATGAATATTTATTCTTTTGTCGATACTTTTATACTTTTTCTTACTTAACTTACTTGATTCTTCCCTTTTTATTATCAAACTATTATCTTCGTTAAATAACTAAATAATGCTTTTTCCTCCATCTATTTATTAGAAGCTTGGCTCTTTTACTCTTTTACTCTTTTACATTTTCCTTTTTCACTTCTATTTGCCCTGATATAGCCACCAGCTTCTTCTAGTCTTTTGTATGTCTTTTGTATCTTAAAACCATCAGCATTTATGTCCAGAGATAGGATCTTCACAACTGTCCGGCTGATGTAGACTCCAGACGTCCACAGTGTGGAGCGCGTTGGGTGATTTGGCGATTAGGGCAGTGCAGCGTAAAGTGTATTGATGAGTTTCACCAGGCATTATGTTCCTGATCTCTTTCTTGCTGCAGAGAGACACCGTCAACACACAACACAAACACAGCAGGATGGAAACTATCAATCTCGACGACGCAGTGGAGCCAACTTACGGTGTTGTCTTCAAGGGAATCAATTTCCTAGTTGCATTCTTATCAGTATGTACCACCACCCCCCAAACATCCACAACAATGGACAATGAACACGATACTAACATCCATACCACTTCCCTAACTCTCCTCAATTCACACAGGTCGCATGCGGTGTCACCGAATTATTCTCTAGATTTGACTATTTCTTCCAAGGTCTATTCGTCATTGGAATTGGATTACTCATTGGTTATTTAGAATTCAAAATTCCACCAAAACTATTCACTTATGCCTCATCATTCTTTTCATTTTTAGGTAGAGGTTCAATTTATATTTTAATCAGTGTTTTGAACTTACACGGTTCATTCATAAGATACATTGTCGCCCTGATCATCCTGATCATCGGTGTCCTCTACATTGTTTTAGAATTCCTACCCTCAATCAAACCACCTGCAAACATGCAAGGTGAAACAGGTTTAAGCGACGATATTTTAGATGACATCATCTAGTCATATTTCAGTTTCTATATCAAATAAATAAAAAAATTATATAATATTAAAAAAACGAAAGACTTATCTGAAAAGGGTGTATTAAAATAGAATTAAAAAAATGTAATGTGAAATGAATGAATGAATAATTAATTTATGGTTTCTCTGTACGCACTTCTGAATGCTATTCTTTGTCACGTTCATCGACAGGCTTTAACCCAAAGTCCTTGATGAAAACGTTGACAATCACACAGTACGCAATACACGCCATCCAGACGTAGAAAAGTGTAGTTATACCCTTCATGTACAAACTTTTCAAGTATTCGGCTTGATCACTAGTGTATTTAGTCAGATCAATTCTCGAATAAACCAACGTTTTAATTTGTTTGATTTCAAAATCAGTGAAATACTTATGACCTGTGCTGTCCAACTGTTTGGAAAGTGTGTTTGCAATAATCATCGAGGAAATGGCTAAACTGATTGCACCACCGAGCGATCTCAAAACATTTCTCGTGGAGATAACAGTTGCCCGATCTTTCTTATACGAGTGTGCTTGTGCTGCAACTAATGTTGGTTGGAATATACATCCGATCCCCAGTCCGTTGATGATAAGGACAATTATAGCAACACCGTTCTTGGTATCAACCTTCCATAGATTCAACAATCCTACGGATAACATCCACATGATATATCCGATCCACGTGACATGCCAATAGTGTTTTGATCTGGAGATGATCTGGCCACCGACGGCAGATGCAACGGCTTGTGGCACGACTAGTGCTAATAAGAAACATGCAGTATGGACGGATGAGTAACCTCCAATGACCTCAAAATAGTAAGGATAGTAAAATTGTGCAGAATAGTATGCCATGCCAAAAAAGAATGTTTGTGATAATAATAATGATAGTGATATGCTTGTAGAGAATAGTCTTAATGGAAGAATTGGCAATTTTGCAACTCTGTACTCGACAAATAAGAAGACAAAGAAGAATAAACCACCGATACAAATCATCGCAATAGTAAATGCACTATCCCATTCAAAAGTAGACCCACCTCCACTGACAGGGATCAATAAAAAGATGATGAATATAGCACCTGAAAAGAAACCTAAATAATCCAATGTCTTGATTTTCTCCATCATTGTATTATTTGGTTTCGTATATGGCACAAAAATGAAAATCACAGCAGTGGCACAGACTGTTATTGGAAACATAGTGAAGTAGAAATGTCTCCATGATGAATGTTCAATGAATGCAGACGCAATGAATGGACCAATAGCCGTACCGACACCAACACAAGATCCAATGATACCTTGGTATTTACCTCTTTGTTCTAAAGTGACGATATCAGAAACAATCACCATAGTTAATGAACTCATACCACAACTACCAATACCACAGAATGCACGAAACACGTAAAATTGTGTTGGCGTTTGAGCTAACCCACAAGCAAGTTCGAAAAATGCCAATGTTAACATTGATGCAATCATCGTGTATTTTCTTGAAAATATATCACTGAATCTACCAAAAAGAATTGCAAAAGTAGTACTACTGATCAATGCAGCTGTACCGGCCCATGAAATAGATTGATGTGCATCTAAATCATCCGCAATAGATGATAGCGCAATAGTTATACTGGTTTGGTCAACAAAAGATAAGAACTGTGCTATGGATAATGAACAGAAGACAATAATAAGTTGTTTCTTTTTCAATATGTTTTCATGTGAATCTGCCAGCTTTTGATCTAAATCTCTATTTGTTGGTTCTTGTTGTAATGGAATGTCTTCATCACCTTTCTCTTCATCGTTGACAATCAAATGCACGATAGAAGAGTGCGATGATGCACTGTAATTGGATTCATCTGAATTAATGTCTATTTCAACTTCTCCTTTTTTCGGGTCCGTGTCTGACATCGTTGTTTGGTTTTTATTTTTTTGGTTGTGTGAAGAGAATGTATTGAAAAAGAATGTGTTAGAACTGAAGTAAACCATTAAATCAGCGTGTTGGAATTAGATCAGGAAATGCTTGGGTTTTATACCTAGAAAATGCACCACTATTCATGTATCAGGGTATATGGGAACAGGTGTTATCGTTACTGTATCTAACCAATATAGTAAATACTATAACAAGAAACAGAAAATGAGAAAATGTAGAAAAGAATTATTGTTTCTGAAAGTTTCGTCTTTCCTTTTCGTATATCTTTGAAAATTTTCGTATGACAATCTGGCTATTGTTCTTAAAACTGTGGTGTCAGATCCCGGAGTATGTTGATCTTTGATCTATCTGTGTACTAGAATGTTTAAAACCATTCCCTGAAAGTTAATCCAAGCAAAAGAAACACCACCAAGATTTAAAAATACAATATTAGACTGGCTTTACTTTCGATATAAAGAGATCCTACGTCCAGATGTCATTTTAGGGCCAAAAACTATAGGACCGAGCCGCTGCCACAGTTATCGCTGCGCGGAAATACGATGTTCCGCATGATGAAAAGATAGTGGAATAAGGTTTAGATGTATTCCGCTTAATGTAAGGGACAGTGGAAATCTAAGAAAACGTCAAAGGTTTCTACAGTTTAATCCGATTTGTTTCTTTTCATCCCCAAATGGTTTCTAATGGACTATCACAAAATCACAGCCCTGGTTTTCTGCCCAGGAGTGCAACAAGACAGCCATTGTCCTCCTCACATTAATAATATTTACAGATACCAGACTCTATTTTCAATGGCGATGAGGTATTTTGAGAAATAAGAAACAAAACCCAATATACATTGATTACATCACAAATTTATGTCTGGTGCCCTGTATTTTTGTGATGTGCATTGCTTATTGGGAAGATCAACAGTAATTTGCTCAAATAAGCAGCCAGGGATCAATATCGATAAGCATTCCGGGTTTTGTTTCATCGGCGACTTAAATAAAACCTGCTAAACTTCTTAGTTTGCGACGAGCTAATTACTTGTTTTAGAAATGATATGACGTTTTCGGTTTCTGTTCATCAGTTGAAGGGTTTTTGATTGGCGATGCCCCTATGCTACGATCACAAAGAGCCCATGTTTTCAACTTTTGATCAAGAATATGGACCAATGCTTTATCTTTAAATTCAAAAGGGATATCTGCATCTTATTAATACATTAGGATCGTCATGAACTGTCTGTGGTTGTTAAAAATGTGGTTGATTTGGCTGCTTATCTGCACGTTTGTGGCTATTAATCACCCTACACAGTTTGTGATCCACAGTATACTCTTAACACTCCACACTTTCAAATTCTACATATGACAGAAAATACGAGACAGTAAATATCTACCCAATCACAGATCGAACCCAGTCGATCAGAGAAATGTAATGAAATAAAGCGTAGATAGCCAGAACTCAAAATCTGAAAGATAGGTTCGCTTTGCACAGCCCGGATATTACGTCAGCGCGACAAAATATCTGTCGCAGATTCTCACCCACTAAAAGCAAACAACCGCTCAGGCTTCGGATCGAGCTTGTTCTTAATGCTGTAATGTTTTCATTATGTAGTCGTTGGCCCTATACGACGGTGTTTTGTTTGAACACAATTCCAGCTAACCACAGCCAACCGCATATACAAACTAATAGAGATGTCTATGATCAACCCAGATAAAGCGGAGGATAGGGCTCTTTTGATGGATTTCTATCAATTGAAGACCCTAGATCCAAAAGATTACAAGAGTGATTCAATACAATCGGCCTTCAAACTGGATTTGTCAACTGAAGATCTGTCCCAAATTCCAAAGGAAGTCGTCAATCATCTTTTAGGTGATACTATGAACGATTTGAACATGTCATCTTCTGATTTGAATGAGAGATCAACAAGTGGTGTGAAGAGATCATCATCAACACATTCTAAATCTTACTCAAACTATAACGATGCTTTGGGTTTCCACCAAAACATTCTAGATGAATTGATGGACAAAGATATCGTTGACGACACTAGAGATCCTCAATTGAATAAATACATGATTGATTCCAAATTATTCAATCCAAAATTGTTTTTAAGTGTGATCCATAGTGATAAATCATTGAACGAATTGATGATTGGTGTTCAAAACTTACAAAATGATATCAACTCAAAGAAACCATTACTACAACAATTGATCACCAACAACTTCGAAAAGACTTTAAGCAGTAAGAACTCATTGGATAAGATTTACAACGATTTCTCAAGTAGTAATTTAGATTCAGAAATTGATGTTTTGAATAAAAACCTGGCATATTCAAACAACTCAGCCAATCAATTACTTAATCCAGTATTAATGTTAATTTCAAAGGAACAAGAATTAACCAATGCTTTAGAATTTATTAGTCAGAACAGATTCTTCTTAGACTTGCCTAAAAAGCTCAACTCATATATCGCTGAAGACGACTTCGACTCATTCTTAAAAGAGTATGAAAGAGGTTTCAGATTCTTTCAAAGCTTAAAGACTGCACAAAACCATAATCCGCTGTTTGATAAGATTTGGTCAAATGTTAACAAAGTTTTAGATGATTACAAAAGTTCAATGAATGATGATTTGAAGAAAATTCACATTGAATCCATCAACAGTAACTTTAAAACTCAAGTTACAACCAGCAAAAAGTCAAATTTCATCGTATTAGTTAGAAGATTGATGGAACTAAATCCAATACAGAGTCCAGTCAAAGATTTCATAAACTCCCAATATAACTACATTTCTGACGATTTAGATAAAGGTTTAGCCAAGATTGATTATCCTAAATTGACCAATGCAAGAAACTCAATTTTGAATGCTTACCAAATAAATAAAGAAGGTAATTCAACTGATGTTAGCGATTCTGAAATTCTCTTGAATACTACAATGAGACGTTTGTTCAGTATTTTTGAATCTCCAAATTTCAATATTGAACAATTGGATAAAATTTATGAAAAATTAGACTTCCCATTGATTATCCAATTATGGAATTACTTATACGATTATGTTTCCGATGTCACCGAGGAAGTTGTTGGTAAGAAAATTTTGAAGTTTGAATCCATTGTTGAGTTCTTTTTAAGCGATTTCAATAATTTATTATCAGAAAAAGGTAAAAATAATGCAAAGACATTCAAAATGACCGATAGCGATTTGAATCAAATGAAGGACTACTTCAGTTCGATGATTGTTAAAATTTGCAACAGATTGGATTATTTCTTTGCTTGTACTACAACAGATTTAACAACCGTATTGGAAATTAGTGCTAAATCAGGTCCAAATTCTGTTTACCCACCAGCTAGTCAGAGAGATCTAGATGATATCACTTCATTTGGTTTCATTCCACCAAACTCAAATTCGATTTCTACCATTTGTTTCTGTGTTAATATGCATAAATTGATCTATTCAAAATTGACTGAAATTCAAAATAAGAACCTCGTCTTAAACTCACCTGACCTAAATGCCAAGATTACGTCAACATTGATGTCAATCAATAAGAACATGATCACAGGATGTTTAACCAACTTAAACGCCGATCTGACCAGAATTTTTGAAGTTGATAACATGTCTCCAAGTGACACTATCGAAGGTGCAACAAAATTGATCACTTTCTTACAAAACTATTACAAAGTCTTCATTTCAAAATTACACGAAATTTATATTTTCAATCGTAAAGACTTGATGGATATAATCAAACAACAATTTTTGCATTCATTTGATATTTTACTTAATGGTATGGTCAAAAATGTTTCAAAGCAATGCTCTTTAGATCCATCTAGATCTGATTATTACTATTTAGCAACTGTTTATGACATGAGAAATTTAACTCAAAAAATTATCCCATCAATTTTGAAATCCTTTGATATTAACTTCCAATCAGATTTGTCAAAGGAACAAAAACTTCCACTTTATACCAAGTTCGACGATACTGAATACAAATTATTTGCTGATTATATGAAGGAGCCATTATCTATTATCAAGAAGATCGTCAGTACTGGTATCTCCGAAATCAATGTTAATTCAAGTGGTTTGACTAGACGTCTGGCTAAAGGCGAAATTATAGAAGTTTCTCCATACATTTTGAAGTCTATCAATCATATCAACAATTTAAAATCCAGACTACTTAATTTCAAGATCAGAAACTCATTCATTCAAGATGTCCAATCGAGTTTGATTGGTCAATTACAAAAGAAAATTGTTGATAATTTATCAGGAAAACTTACTGATGATGGCTTATATCAAATCGTTTTAGACATGGATTTATTGTCCATGCTTTTGAGAAAATACAACACTCGTTGTCCCAAGGTAAATATCACAGATACTTCAAACTTGGATAAAGCATTACAATTATTAAAGGGTAAATTAGATGCTGCATCCTTAGATAAAAACCGTGAAGAAAATATCAATATGAACTACGCCCAATTTGAATGTTTTATAACATGTTAGTTTTCTTGTGTATAGTAACTTGTAACTCCATAATTTAAGCATATTCGAGCATTTTTAATGAACTTGGGATTATTATTTAATTTACGAGATGTTTTTTTTTAATTTTTTTAAACTACAAATAGATATAAAGTTACAAAATAACACACTAACTATACAATCTATAAAGTTAATAAACGGTAAATGCAATAATAATAAAAACTAATTTATATGTAAGCTCAAATGTAATAAAAAATCAAGTAGTGTTAATAACGATTGAAATAATCATAATAAAACTAACCATTCAGCAGTCTTGATATTGTACTTAGTAAGGAACTTAAAGATTTCAAATGCACCTTCGTCATATTCTTCTAAGTCAGACTCGCTGTCGTCTTCTGAATCAGCATCTTCGTAAGTACCAGAAACATCTTCAGAAATTTCAGCGGAAGGTTCATCGAAAAGTAGATCATTGAACATCATGAAGGCGGCATCATCAATCTCACCATCATCGGATTCTTCACCTTCATCAGTGGTGTTTGATTCAGATGATTCTCCTTCAGTGAATTTGCCTTCAGTGGCAGTTGTATCAGCAGTGATATCAGATTCCGAGTTTTCAGAAATGATATCTTCTAGACACTTGCCTTGAACTAGAACTTCTTCTGGGATTGAATCAGTTTCCTTAGCAGAAAGAGAAATTTCTTCTTCAACGTGGTATGACCATTGAACTTCCACATCATCAAAAGAATCAGAATAAGTGATTGAGAATTCATCTTCTTCATTTTCCATTAAAGACTTGACATAATCTTCGTAAAGTGTCTTCTTAAGTTCATCTGGATATAACCACAGGGGAGAGTCTTGAACTTCAACTGACTCAGATTTTTCAACATCTTCTTCAGCAGCTTCAGAATCAAATAACCAGTGCAAGTCACAGTCGGCATATGGTTCATCTTCAACATCTTCTTTAACTTCGACAGCTGGTTCAAATAACCAGGTTAAAGCACAGTCGTCATACTTGTGTTCCTCTTCATCAAGAGCGAACATGAACGCAATGTCAAAAGAGTCGACATTTTCAATCCATGAGTGATGATCGACTTTAATCTTGGCTGGCTCAAACAACCATACTAAGTCGTAAGCATCGTACTTGTGTTCTTCAACTTCCCTAGCGAACATCAAGTCAATGTCAAATGACTTGGTGGATTCCATCCATGGTGCTTGTGCATCCAAATGGAATAATCTTTCTAAGGAGAAAGTGTGGCTGGATCTCATCCATGCAGTTGCATCGGACTTGAATAACCACTTTAAGCCAAAGGAGTAAGTGGAATCCATCCAGTCAGCGAAGTGAGTGGCTGGAACCTCAGCTGCAATTGGAGCAGCTTCAATTAAGCCAGCACAGCCTGCAGCGTCAATTTTGGCGTCGATGAAAACTGGGCCATGGATTACAGTAAGAGGAATGCTCCAGTTCATCGCGACAGTTTCAAAGTCAACAGAAGATGCAATACCAAACAACTTTGGAATAATGGTGTCGACTAAGGTTTCACACTTAATGACACCAACAACGTGTTGTTCAGAGGCTGTCTTGATGACAACTTGATTGGAATTCTTGATTTCTAAGTCAAACATGTTGAATAAGTAATCAATGAATGGGGATTGCTTGAATTGAGCAATGGAAGAGATTTGGTTGAAAGAAGACATTTTTAAAAGTTAAGAGTTTGTAAGATTAGGATTAGGTTTGGATAAGAGTCGTTAAGCACAGGCGGGAAAAAGCGGTGGTTAAGGATGGAGAAGGGAAGAAAGAAAAAAGAAGGAGAGGGAGAGAGAAAGAGGGAAATAGAGGACAGGAGGAAGAAGAGAAGAAGAAGAAGTGAAGGGAAGAGAAGAGGAATTGGATTTCAAAAATTGGGGGGAATGCTTCCTTTTATAGACAAATTTTTGTAAAATTTTTCTAGGATTTTGTTAGCTACAGTTCACGATTTTTTACTATGGGGGGAACTTGATTTTTGAAAAGTAAACAAAGACGGGCAAACGGGGAGAGCCAAACCGAGTGGTGTGACCAAAATTTCCTAAAATGGAAATTAATACATCTCGCGGTCAGAAAAATCGCCCAATTCATGCTGAGATTCTGTTAAAATCAGAATTTACAGTCCATGGGCTCACAAAATTAGAGAAATCAGAGGGTGGGCTCGAATCAATCATGTGGGTTTGGTTTTGTAATTGCATGTGAAAAGGGGCTAACCTAAGCACAGTAAAAATAGAAAGATTTATAAATTTGGTTTTGTATACAAATAACATCCAATTGACTTCTAACTCGCGTATGAATAGGTTAGAGTGGTTAGTATTTGAGTAAAGTGGAACTCATGTCTAATAAATAATTTAAAATAAAAATAATATACAAAAATTTACAAATTATTACAAAATAAAAGTAGTTAACTTTTCAAAATACTATCCGCCAGCTCGTCAAGTTCACTAAGATCTTGCATACGCTGTCTATTCTTTTCTTCGTATTCTCCATAAACCGAATGATTAACAGTACCATTCATGGTGTCATTTAGAGTTTTATAATTTCTAAGCACCATTAAACTGTTATTGTCACCTTTGATTCCTGAAACATCTCTGTTTCTAAACATGGAGCTATTACCGACAACCTTACTATTACTACCAACATCATTATTGGTAGTATAACTTAACTGTGTGCTATTATTAATGGTTGAATTCATTGATGCATTAATCAGATAGGATGATAATCCTGCTTGTCGTGAAGAACTAGAAATTCTTCTTCTCTTGACTTGTGTAGTACCAATAGCATTGTGAAGATACTTCAATCTCTTTTTGATTAATTCAGATGGCAAGATATCTTTCTTAGTATCATTCGCTGTGCTATCCGCATTGACAGTCGTGTCATTCTTTATAACACTAGTGTAAGTAAGAGACTTGGAAATATTTTCTTCATTTTTAGTAAATGATCTCTTCCAAACTTTTTCTAAAATAGTACTGAAATCCAATTGAAGTTTCCTTATTGAACTTAAACCATTGTTACTCTTAAGATATGAATTATTCATTTTAAAAAATCCAACAGTCATTTTTTCAGATGATAACTTGTCAAACTTTAAAATCTTTTTGATATCTGAATCTGGTAAACCAATTCTATAAGCGTCGACATATACAATAATCATAGAGAATAACGGTGCTGATGAATACGTCTCTAAGTATGTTTTCAATTTAGCTATCACCTTAATATCTCTTTGGAGGCATTTGAGTAAAGTTGATCTCTTTGGAGTATCAATTCCTTCAACAGTACCGACTTGGACAATGATGGTTGACATATTAGCGAAATAATCCTTAGACTCAAATTGCTCAGGAAGTAAATCTAAATGTAATTTGTGACCATTGTTGCTATTAACCTCTACAATATTAGTTTCATTATTCAAGCCTAGTTGACTGAGTAACCAGGAAGATGAATTCGATTTAGGTGATCTCATAACAATAGCACCATTCATATCAATTGATGGGTCAACGCGATTGAACACCCCCAATATATTGGATTCCAAATTTCTAAAATTAGAGACCGAAATAGCCGGTTTTTCATCAATAACCGGAACTGTAACAGGAAGTGGAAGTTTAGGATATGTTACTGGAATCACAATTTTATCATTGAATGCTTCAATTTCCTTTGATAATGCCTCACTTTCCTTTTTCTTCTTTTCTAAAACTTTCGCCTTATTTATGACCGTCTTGACTATTTTATGTTTCAAATTATTATTGTAAACATTTATAGCCTTAGCATCCAGCGCCGCAAGATATATCTGTTCTTTCATAAAAGCTAAAAACATTTCTTCGGATAATGTAGTAATCAACTTAGCCTTAGATTCTCTTTGTCTCCTTTGCTTTTCTTGTTCAATCTTCTTTTCTATGACCTTGTTACCGACTTTAGTCACAAAATCATTAATAAATCTATCAGCAATCTTTGCTGCACTTGACTTGAAATCTGGATTATCAACTAACAATTTTGGTGGTTTAACTGGCTCCGGTTCTGGTTCTGGTGTTTTTGATTCAACAACTGGCACTGGAATAGAAACAGGTTTCACTATCTGAGGAATAGTATTGTTGACAATTGGCTTAAACTCGATTGGCGCTGTGCTATTAGGAGTACTAGTAACAGATTTTGAAGCATTACCAAAGGCAGAATTCATAGCTTGAGGTGCACTCATAGTAGGTGCTGTCTGTGGGGCTGCTTTAGTAAAATCAAATGGTTTCATATTTCCGAACGCTGAATGTGCTGCACTGCCTAATGCTTGTGGTTGTAGCTGGGATGTAGTCCCAAATGATGATGACATATTAAATGCATTTTGTGGTGGTGGGTTAAATGCAGTTGAAACGCTGCTTGGCATAGTAGATTCTGAATTACTAAATGAAGGTGGTCTAACACTATCAGCAGAGGGTTTTGAAAACTTGATTTCTTTATTATGAGAAAAGATATCACTAACATTTTTACTATTTTGTTTGCTTCCCTTGAAACTCTCTCTTGCGATTTGTTCCAAAGTTTGTGGTTTCTTTAATTGCAAGTCTTGATTTACCTTACCTAAATTCACAATTTGAGGTAATGACATATCATTCATCATTTCTGTAATACGTTCAGTGTAAGCTTGTTTCTGCGTCAGCTTAAATGCACTTTTCAATCCGGTTATATCAACACGCATTTCACTACCATCTTCGAAGAATGTTTGCATCTGATAGAGGTTTAAAGTCTCAACCAATTGATTTGAATTATTGTACCCTAATGCTGATGCGACATATGAGACATCTGGCAATTTCTTGGATTTATTATGGTAAATTCTACTCAGACATCTTAATGCATTATATCTAATTTCGTTGAAATGTATTTCTGCTAAAGAAGCTAATAAGAATGGAGTCTTTGATTTATCCAAGATTGCCTTGAAAAATTCTGTGTAGAAGTTGAAGTGATTAGTACCATCAATAATCAGGTTTCTAAGCATGATTGTTCTTTGAACTATTGGGTCATTTTGAATATAGTAGGGTAACGTTTGCAAGTAACGATCTAATTCATGATCTTTAATCTTTGAAATCAGTTCATATGATCTGAATTCTGGTTCATTTGGACAAAATCCACCTCTGGATCTGATATCGTTATACATATGAGTTAATGTTTGAAGGGAATTATTGAATTGTTCAACTTCTTGTTGCTGTTGGTAATCTGGATCATTTGCACCCGCCATCACATGTAATGATAAAATATGAATACGACAAATCTTTTCATGACAATCAATTGATTCAAAACCGGAATAGTTATTTTGGAAGGTAAAATCTTGTCTAATAGATCTAGTTCTATCCCAGATGAATGATTGTGATTCTGGCAATTTAGGTAATAAGTTATTGATAATATAGTTCAACGTCTTTTGTAAAACATCCGGAGCTCTGACATCGGATGGTAGTGGAGGCGCCTGACCAGATGGTCTCATAAAAGTTTTCAATGCCATATTTCTAGAAATCTTATTGGTTTGAGGATCCTTTTCCCATTTTGAAACTTGGTTTTTGAAGACTCTTTCGACACGTTCATATGTTGGACACATATCTTGACAACTACCTCTAAATATAATTGCATCATCTAATGACTTTTTGGCGTTTTCTTTATCCACTAAATTGAACTTTTCCATCATATCTCTTTCTGTTTTTCTATGTTCTTGAAATTCTTCAAATAATAGTTGAGGTTCACCTGAATATTCCATTTCTCTTTTAACTAACATCTGTTGGTTTTGGAAATCCCATTCATTCCGCTGGTATGTTGACATATCAAATAACACATTCTCTTGTAACATGTATCTGACAGTTTTTTGAGGTCGGTGTGCAAGTTTTTGGAATCCATAACTTTCTGCATTCAGTAATAAGGAGCCAAAGAACTTGGTTTCAAAATTGTTTGAATCAAGTTGTGTATTGTTGCTTGCGCTACTGCTACTACTCTGTGGTGGCAATTGTTGATGTTGTTGTGGTTGAAGTGGCTTTGCTTGTGGTTGTGAAAAACTTCCCAACATACTGGTAGGTACTGGTTTGATGTTAGAAATTGTTGGTTTAGATGGCATAGTTGATACTTTTGGGATATTTGGAATTTTATTAGCATTGTTAAAGTTGTTATTATTGCTAGTAAAATTTTGCTTGCGTGGCAAACCATTATTGTTATTGAAATTTCCAGTGTTATTGTTATCGTTGTTGTTACGGTTGTTATAGACATTTCTGTTGTTATTACCATTACCATTATTATTACCGTTTTTAGTGAACTTATTTGGAGAGTTTCTTTGGTCATTTCTGACTCTTGGTTTCAGTCGAATGTTTGAATTATTCGCAGAATTTCCAGCTCGGTTATTCGGACTGTTGTTGTTCTGATTGTTGTTGTGGAACCGGTTACTACCGTTATTATTGGACCCACTCACATTCCTATTTCCATTAGATTGATTTTGTCTCCCTTGCTGGAAATAATTGACATTAGAGAAGTTCCCACCTGCGGTGGGTTTCCCTTTATTCATGATTGCCAATGGTGTTGTGTGTGGTGTGTAGAGATAGGGAATGGAACTTAGCAGTTCGTAGTCACTAAAGTAGTGGCGTCTTTAGTAGTTGATCCTGAATCATGTTCTAGACAGACGTCTCACTAGCTGTCGGAAACTTGGGCGATTTTCATATTTAGCGTCGATCGACGTAATTACGTAAGCGCACTCAAAATATTTGAAAAAGGACATCTACTTCATTTAAAAAACGATTATACAGGAATGGGTTATCTAATGACCCTCTATTTGATCAAATCAGCCTTACGGAGAAGGTTGAGAACATAGAACATCATATCAAAGGCAAATAATTTCAAGTTCTTGGAATAATATTCTCTCATGGAGCTAAAAA
>JAJMLU010000524.1:9540-32868 GCA_030569835.1 Pichia sp. NRRL Y-27261
ATCATGCAGGAAACCATCCAAGTCGCAGTAATCTTTATCGTCTTCGGATTCTGCATCCTTATTCAACTTTCTGACTAATACAGAGTCTTCTAACTTACCCAAGGCTTCTGGTTGCCAGATTTCAGGTAAATCTTCCCAATCGTCGATCGTGTCGACTGCACAGGATCTGTGCATGCAGAAACCGTCGCCTTTCCAGAATGGACATTCTTTGAAAAGATTTAGTCTGAATATTCTGAAGAAATTCTCCGTGACTAAAGATTTAACAACGGGTCTGATTTTTTCGTTTAGTCCATTCACATCTTCGAAAGTAACGGATGTGGATTCGTCGATAGTTGCGTTGAGAAACTTTTCGTATTTCGTGTTCTCGAAGGGGGTCTTGAGGAACTGGTGGTAGTTGGAGAATTCGACCGGTTGTGGTGGTTTTTTTTCGTATCTGACGACAATATCGTCCTCGATACCAAAATCAAACTCACTCAACGGCGAACAGAACCCGACAAAGGCAGCCAGTAGCAACGCCAGTATTCCTGTTATTCTAGCACTCTTCATCTCCGGTGGCTAGTGTGTGTCTGTGTGTGTGGATATTTCCCAAAACAAACAAGTTTGCCCTTGCAGGAAGAGGCCAGCACCGCAGCAAAATGCACCCTGCACTGAAAAAAGACGAAATGGCGTTGATCTGAGGGCTCTGGGCTCTGTGGAAAGTGGAAAGCGTGTCGTGTCAGGTGGCGCAGCGGCACGTGATCGGTGGCAGTGGCAAATTTCATCCAGCGGCGAGCGGCGAGCGGTTAAGTCGAAGTCGGCCAGAGGCCACAGAGATCCGGCGACAGTTATAGAGGCAGATAGTGTGGAGGGTGGCCGTTCCTGTCTGCTTGTTCAAGGTTTCTTTTGTTCCGCCCCCAGCACACCACACACCACACAATGACATACTCATACTACGCCGTCTCAAACGGCAGAACCTCAGGTATATACGAGGACTGGCATGAGTACCAAGACCGGGTCTTCAGATACATCTACAACCAGTACAAAGGATCCGATATCAGACGAGATGCTGGTGATTTCACGAGAGACAACTACGACTCGGGTTACGACTCAGATTACGATTTCTACCACCCGGATCCGCTGATCTTGCATATCCATACCGACGGTGCCTGCAGAAATAACCACCTAGCACGATATGGAGAATCCGAAGCCGGCTATGGTGTCTATTACGGACCAAACGACACCAGAAACTTTTGTGGCAGAGTCCAAGGCTACCAAACAAGTCAAAGAGCTGAACTGAGTGCCATTCAACATGCTTTAAACGATTGCATAGAAGACGTCTGCAATGGTAACGAAACATACCATATTCACACAGATTCTAGATACGCAATCAATGCCATCACTAAATGGTACTTTACTTGGGAGAACAACGGTTGGGTTACCCAACAAGGCCATGAAGTCGCCAATAGGGACATTATAGAAGATTGCAGGAGTCTGATCGAAGATATCGAACATTACGGTGGTACAGTCTGTTTGCGTAAAGTCCAAGCACATTCGGGTGATGTCGGTAATGATAATGCTGATTGGTTAGCCAAACAAGGATGTAGTATGTAAAATCGAGTTACACATTCTCCACAAAAACATCATATATCCGTTTTTTTATTATCCCCATTTTATAGCTCCTATTTTTATGTATTGATGCCCTTCTAATCCTTTTTTGTGTTTCTACAGATCCTACAATCTATCGATATACCGGGTGGCGCAGTGTGGCGAAGTCGAGTGCCAATACATGCACGCTGAAAAATAAAACTGGCGTCGGCATCTGAAACCTGAAACTTCATACTTTCCTAACATGGTTTCTTTTTCCCTCTAGCTCTTTTAACAACCATCAACGATGAGATATTACGCTGTTGCTAATGGAAGAAACATTGGCATATATACCGACTGGAGAAGCTGTTAAGAGTAAGTCCATAGATACAGCTATCACAATTTTAAAGGTTTCGGCACTAGACGAGGTGCCGGTGATTATATGAGAGAAAACTATGATTCTGATTTTGATGATGATTTTAATGTCTATGAACCAGATCCATTCCAACTGCACATTTACACAGATGATGCATGCAGAAACAATCATTTGGCTGCATGGGGTGGTGCATCAGCCGGTTATGGTATTTATTTTGGTCCAGGTGATAAGGGTATTAGTGGTAGAGTTAGAGGAAATCAAACAAAAGACAGTGCTTCAATATAGGCCGTTTATAGCGTTTTAGAAATTCTCAGTAGACATGCTTGGAAACATGAGAACTCACGTTATTTCATCCATATTGATTCTATGTTTGCAATTGATGCTGTTACCAGATGGTTTAATGACTGGGAGGAAAGAAAGAGCTCAGATGATGATTATACCGCTAATGAATTTATCATCTTACAAGCTGGTGATATTATACATGACATCAAAAAGAGACGTGGTACTATCACATTAGTTAAAACCGAAGATCGTTCTGACAACCCAGGAAGTGGTGTAGCTGTTAGACTTGCTAGATATAGTTGCGGCAAAATGGTAGCTAATGACGGTCTCACTACCAGTGCGTACGATGATTACGTATTTTGATTAAGTTCAATTAAATCTTTTATTTTTATACATCGCAAGTTTTTCATTCCTTTATAATTACAACTTTAATATAAAATTACAAAATCTAGGTATATTACTCTATGTCAACATGACATTTGTTTTCCAATCTCTCAAAACATCGACCCAACTGTTATTCTTAACATTGTGATTCTTACGACGCCAGATTTCAAGCATGATTTGTCTGGCATTCCAGTACGTTCCAATACCAGTTTGTGCAATGTCTTGACCCCATTTATTAAATCCATTCTGTAAATACAGTGTCATGGCTTCACTACCTGCAATGAAACCTTGCCAGAATAATGGGATAATATATGATGTTTCCTTATTATTTTCTAAAATTTCTTGAATTTTATTCAAATGGTATAAAACCTTCTCGATTCTTTCCAACAGATACATTGGATTCACGTCTTCGATAAAACGGTAAAAGTAGATGATCAACGCATGATAGAAAGACATAACGTGATGATAAATACCTTCGTGTCTTGGTGAGATGAAAGTTCTCTTGTTATCGTCAACAGAATCACCGATTCCAGATCCTGTTTCATCTTCAACAATCAATGTCCATTCTAATTTCCATGTTAACAATTTGAATTCTAGTTGAGTGGCTAATTCATCAAAAAAGCTAGATAATGGAATGTTGTGATCTTCATGATATTTCTTAAATCTTGTGAGCGGAACAATTTCACCAAACATCAAAATCAAGGAATTAGGCAATCCGTAAATGGCATCTGAAGAAACAACTTTATCATCCAACTTGTTTTTGGATGGCTTGAAACTTGTTCTTGTTATATCGACGAACGCTGGAATGTCTGCATTAGCATCGAATTGCTCATTGTTCAGATTACTTTCATCGTTGTTCACAATAAATTCGATTCTAACCTTACCATTGTCTGTAATCTTTTCGTTATACTTACCTCTTTTAGAAGATGCAGAACTCTTTTGTCTCGATTGATAGTATGATCCAGGAGAAGAAACAGATAGATTGTCGAAATCAGGTCTGTTTGAATTTGTTCTTGTCGAAAGACCGTTGTTAAAAGTATCATTACCAACCTCATTATCATTGCCAGTTGCTCCCATTGCAGACGCACTGTTGGTATTACTTCTAGTACTTTTAATTCTTGCCCCTCTGAAAATGCCACGGAAATTATCCTTATTCAATTCATCAAGTTGTTCACTTGTAGGTTTAGAACCAGTTAAGAAATTCTTGTAATTCTTTTCATTCAAGAAAATTTCTGATTTTTGGATATTTTCTAAACTTGTTGAATCTTGAATCAATTTAAGAGAACTGAAAATTCTGTGTAAAATAACAGCCTTGGAAGATAATTTCTTCTTGTGTAACATTTTCTTCTCTATAATCTTTTCACAATGATCTAAATGAATCTTACATGAGGACATGGTACCCCAAACAACATCAATGGTGACCATGGATAGAACAGCAACTAAAACATCCTTATATTTTTGTGATAAAATATCTTCTTCCATACACCTAGTAACGAACTCATTGGCTTGTCTTCTAAGTTGGATACCCAAATCAACATAATATTTCATTTCATCACTACCACGTACAAACTTACTCTGTAAGTTAAATGCACTGACAGCCAATACCGCATTCAAAAGACCATTTCTAGCATTGGATGTTCTGCCCAAAGATGCAAGTTCACCAACTGCCATCAGTGCACGCGGGAAATAGATGAACTTCCATGGATTCTTGGCTAGTGGGATAACCGTCATCATATCTGCAACGTCTTCGATATAGTAGTTTAACAAATATCTTGCCATTGGGTGAACATTCAATGATGTGGTTGGAATACCAAACTTATCAATTGCCAATGATTTCGGTAGCGGTGTTGTTGCCAAGATTTCCATAATCGTCTTTGGCATTTTAATAGTTGTCGAAGCGTGTATTTTGATTTCATTGTCTATAACTGGTTGATCATTAGTTTTAAACTTGTTATTCAAATTGGTTGTTGGGACGATACCTGTATTTTGTGCAACACTAGATGAGCTCAAACTACCCGAGTGTTCGACATTGGACGATGAATTAAAGGTTCCTTCGTTTTCAACAGAATGGACAGAAACCACTTCTTCTGGTGACATCTGGTTATAACGCGGTCTAGCACTCATACTCATACTTCTAACAGAAGAATTGTATGAAGTTTCTGAACTTCTGTGTTCCTTTGGAGCATTGTTAACACCCATGTTTAATTCTTGCTGTTGATTATTCAGGTCTTGTTGGTTGATGTTTGGAATGAACCTATTATCTGTGAATTGTTGTTGAAACATATTAGTCTTGGGCTGTGATGGGACCTTTTGCATTTGTTGATTTGCAGGAACTTGATCTTGGACATCCATAATGTTTCTACCCTGGAATAACAAGTGCAACATTCTATCAGGAACAGAATCTGCAAAAACATCACCTTGACTACCGCCATGGCTTGGTGGGTTTATCGTTGCGATATCATGTGATCCACTGTTGGCACGTACATTTCCATCGTTGACATTATTGTTGTTCACCGTTTGGAATGACGAAATTGCATTCGATCCATCGAGGTCGAACATGTCTAAGAAATGTGTATCACCATTCAATGCGGAAGCGGTCAATAATGCCGCATCTAAAAGTTCAGTACTCAACCATTCATTACCCTTATTGTTTGTGTCGAATTGGTTTGGCATGGAGACGATTGAATTGGAAACGTTTTGTGGATATAAGAAGTTCTTATTTTTAGTAATTGATTTGTATTGGCCAGTGTTCATGAAGTTAACAGAAGATGCATTGCTGAGATTACGGGACGGCACAGTGAACTCTTTTCCCTGTGGTTTGTCGGGACTCGGTTGTTTCGATTGTGACTTTGTTCTTTTGGCGCCAGGTTCATCAGTCTCTTCTGATTTTTCTTTACCCTTATCCTTTGATTTCGAAGTGTGTTTTCTCTTCTTATTCTTCTTTTTAGGTTTCAGCTTGGATCCTCTGAAGACACCGAAATGACCTTCCAAAATTGTATCTAGCGTTTTTGATTCCATGTGCTTGTTGTGTAGTTTGGCTAAATCTGTGTCCATTTCATCGTAGTAGTTGTATGTGTCCTTGTCTGGGTATTTAACGTATTCAATTGATCTTCTCTGACAGTATTCTGTTTCCTGATTCGGCTTGGATGGTAGTTGATAGCCGTACTTGTCGAATTCAATTGGCTGCGACCATCTCAATTTAACATCGTAACCTTCACAGACAAACCCTGATTTCTTACACTTCATGCATGAAGGTCTTGCCAAATCACAGGCGATCTTGCGTCGACGACATGTGTAGCATCCAGTGAAGGATTTTGATCTTCTCTGTTTCTTTTTCTCAGTCTCTACCGGCTTTGCAGAGGGTTTAGCAACCTCTGGTTCGTCGTCATCGTCGTCATCGCCAGCGTCGTCTTCGATATCATCACCATCGCCTTCATCGTCGTCCTCTTCCTCTTCATCGTCCTCTTCCTCCTCTGCATCGTCGTCCTGATCGTCGCCATCGTCTTTATCGTTGTTGCTTGAGAATTTTACGGATTTTGCAGCATTGGAGTCGTTTCTTGTACCACTGAGTGTGTTGGTGGTCTCCTTTGTCGGCTTCATGATTGTAGCCGGTGTCTTGAGTGGAAGTTTCTCTGGCCCAGCGTCCTTGTCGTCTGCCATGATTCAGCTCTGAGTGGGATTGAAAAGTGATGAAAGAAGATGCAAAAAAATTCTATGCAGGTCTTGGTAGTGTGCAACTCCGAATGCTGCTGCCCCTCTCCAGACAGCCAGGCATCCAGAAGACCAGTAAAATTGCCCAAAATGCAAACTTCACCACTTCCACAACGGAACCGTCTCGCCTCCTCCTGCCCCGCCCCGCCGGCCGCGCTGTGAATTTCCCTCGCTGGGGGAAAGAGGGAAAAATTTTCAGCTTTTTCTCTGCGGGGAGACGGCCCCCACCGGCCCCGCCTCATCGGGACGGCCGCTTATCTCATTGGTGGGGGGACGCCGGGGTGAGACACGCCGTACCCCGTGCTATCCGTATCTGCGTCTATCTTGCGTTTAGCATTTATCCTGCTTTTCACTAGCTACACTCTATAGATTTATACCCACTGTCTACACAGACGCCATGTCAGCATCGTCGGTTTCCTTGTCGGCTTCAATCTCCTTCGTCAGAATGCCGTCCTTCTTCGCCTTTCTCTCCTTCATCCACTGAACAAACACGTAGACGTTGAACATCGCTGCAACAACAATGCCGAGGCCGCCCAATCCCATGCCTGTGTACATGGCGTTCCGGATCCCTTCCAACTCGGTGGCCCCGTGCTTCGTGGTGTAGTACTCCACTGTACCGGCAATACCCAATCCGATCGCAATGGAGTAGTTGACAACGGTGGCAATCAACGAACCAGCGACACCTTGGCTTTCTCTTGGAAGTGACACCGACAATAGAATCGTACCTGCAGGGAAACTCGTGTCCATTGCAAACGGCATGACCATACAACTGATGAATCTTTGGATCCAATAAACTTGTGTGACTGGTTTGAATGCGTCGAGGGTATTACCAACAAAGAAAGCAAACATAGCAACCAGAATAATTAAAGATGTTGGGACAATGTTGATCAATAAACCGGTTGCAATAGACGCCACCAGACCCGCAAGCATTGTTGGAGTAAACTGGATGGCAAGGACAATTGGAGATTGGTTCAAAATGTCGAGTGAGAATCTCAATAAGTAAAACAACCAAACACCAAAACTCGACCAGCCGGCTGCGATTGAAACTAAAGTTAGCACAATCTTCATATTCAACTTTGGAATCAAAGGATACTTCACCTTGGTTTGAGAATACGCAAAACAGCACAAGAGGAAGACGCCGACAATCAAAAGGGCATACACATAGTGTGTTTCCCATCCGACAACTGGACCTTGGTTGAATGCAAAATTGATTAAAATCAATCCAGAAACACCGAGAACTGACCCGATGGGATCAAACATTTCAATGTTCTTCTTTGGATAGTAGGTACCGATATTCTTTGGAATGATGAGATAGCCTAATGCAGCAACAATTAAGGAAACGATGGCACTGATATAGAACATCCATTGCCATGTAGATCTGAGTGCAAAAACTGAATCCCATAATGCACCCATGTAAAACCCACCAGGTGCAACTGCCCCGAATAATGCAAATGATAAAATCTTTTCCTTACCATCAGGAAAATAGTGACCAATTAATGCTAACGAGTTTGGAGTTGCAAGTGCCAGAGACAAACCTTGCATACCTCTACAAACATCGAAAAAGACAATCGAGTGAGAATAACTTGAAAGACCACAAAGCAAACACCAAACAAATGCATTGAGGTATGAGATGATGTACATTTTCTTGTAACCTAAGATATCGCCGAATCTACCAGCAATTAAAATAAATGTACCGACTGTTAACGAGAAAGCCGCAGACATCCAGGAGACTTCACCTGGTTGATTTTCAATATCAAAAGTTTTCACGATATAATGGTACGGCACGATTGACTGTGATAAAAAACTTTGTGTTAATAGTTGTGTCATTATAATTAGAAGAATGAATGAGAACTTTCTTATTTTCGAAATTTCACTGTGTTTAGGTTCTGGGGTTAAAAATTGCATTGTTGCATGGAGATCGTTCTCAGATTTTTCAGTAGTTGAAGCTGTGGAATCTACGTCATTGTTTTCGTCCTTATTTTCAGGACAAGCATTGTCACCAGTATCGTGTGTATGTTTAGGACTGTGTTTGTGGTTGTGGGTGCACTCTGGGTGCTGTTCATGTAGGCATTCTGTGTGGAAACCGCATTCTAAGCAGAACATTGCGTCATTCTCTGTGTTGATGTGGAACAATGTGTGTGTGTCAACACCACTAGGACCAGTGTACTCACTGGGTTCGGTCATTGTTTGTAGTGTGTGTTCTCTGTGGGGCGTTTGGGGACACAAGAAGGGCAAGTACTGTTTATAAACTACACTTAGAAGAGGAATGGGATGTGTTAAAGAGGGAAGTCCTCTGTTTAAGAAGTTCAGTCGTAGTCTCTAGCCCCGTGCACGCTTAGTTAGTGCAACCCCACCCGTTCAGTGAGAAAATTTGTTCGGCAAGACGATTTCCCGTCTCGGTCAGTCAGCTTAGTAAGTAGTGAGTGATGCCCCCTGGGCAGGTGGGGGAGAAGAGATGACACATGTCAGACAGAGGGTTTGTGTGTCGTGGGTTGTAGGTTGTTGTGGTGGATGTGATGTCTGCTGTGTCTTCACACCAGGCACCCGTCTTTGTCAGAAAGAAGAGAGACCTGGACCCACAGACACTCCGGTATCTGGTGTGGCGGGTTTTCTGCCCCGGCCAGAGCAGGGAGTTCTGCGTGCTGTCTGGGGGCAGCGTCTCCCACTCCGGAGGATCCAACTCTTGCAACCTGGAGTATCACGTATTAGAGAACATATACATCAACCCGTTATCTGCTGGTTGGCTGTCTCTTCTTATCACCAACACCCGGGTATGTTTATAGTGGAAAGATCAGATCTCATCACCACTCCCGCCACATGCGCCACACCCGCCGCCTGCACCGCCACATGGAAATTTATCGTGTGTGGCGCCCGAAACGGACGGGGTTAGCGATTGGCAGTTTGTCGAACTCCTCGAGATAACAACGGCCAACGGCCACAAGATGTCTGGTGTTTCCGTGTTTCCTCTTCGACTGTAGCTTTATATCCACTCTATACCCAGCTACTACCCACAGATAACATGTCCATCAGAAGCGCCATTAAGTCGGTGGCTGTTATCGGCGCAGGTCCCGCCGGTATCGCCTGCGTGAATGAACTCGTGCACACTTCCGCTGCAGGTATATCATCACTGGAGAAGAATATCAGACCATCACACCCAGCTTTCGACAAGGTCGTCTGTTTCGAGCAAAACAGCAAGATCGGCGGTGTTTGGAACTTCTTCGAAGCTCCGGATCCGAAATTGCCAACATTGTCAATGATACATTCAAACAAATATAACAAACCAGATGAAATCTATGAAAAATCAGAAATACCACAGTTGAATAAACTGAAAAATACATCCTTCACTCATCCATATGTCCAATTTTCTAACAAAACATACGACGAAGAATTCAAATGGGCGAAAAATGCAGCGTATAAAGACTTGTTCACTAATATACCAGAAAAATTCATGAAGTTTTCATACACCCCATATCAGGGTATTTCCAAGGGGAAATTCTTAGATCCTTTGATCTCCTCCGTTGACGTCAAAGAATACCTCGATAGCATTGTTGAAAAATACAACCTTGCGAAATACTTCAGAGTCAACTCGAGTATAGAAAATATCGAAAAGGACCCAGTCACTGGGAAATGGAACTTGATTATCAGACATAAACCTAGATTTTACAAAATGGAGCAATGGTACACTGAATCTTTTGATGCGGTTATTCTCGCCAATGGTCATTGTAACGTTCCCTTCGTTCCTAAAATTGAAAACCTTGCAGAATTCGTCAATAAATACCCAGATGTCGTCCGTCACAGTAAATCGTTCCGGAATGCAAGCGATTTCGCAAATGATAATGTCTTGTTGTGTGGTTCAGGTACAAGTTCTGCGGATTTAGCGCAATACTTGTCCCCTGTTTCCAAAAGTGTCACCATTTCTCAAAGATCCGAAACCGTTTATGAATGGATCAGAGACTGTTTTAAGCAAAGTCCAAATATCAAATTCAAGCCAAGAATCAAGAGATTATTACCAGATACTAAGTCCGTAGAATTCGTCGACGGTACTATCGGCCAATACGATCATATTATTCTCTCTACAGGTTACCACTACCATTTCCCAATGTTAAACCAACACGATGAATATGTCAAGATTTACGACGACAGTTATGAATCTCAAAGTCCAATCAACAAAATCGGAAATCTGTTCCTCTACACATTTTCCACTAAGGATAACACACTTGCAACTGTCGGTATTCCAACTATTGGTTTAATGTTCCACGCAATGGAATATTCCGCAGTCGCAGTCGCCGGTATTTTCTCTGGTGCTAAGAAACTGCCATCTATGGAAGAACAAATTAAATGGGATGATGGCAGAACGAAAATAGAAAAACCAGAAGTTCCACATAGGTACCAAGGTTTCTTTACTGATAAATTAAACGAACAATTACTCGGGCCTTTGTTTGAATTTGCACCTGAAGGTAGAACTGACCCAATGACTGCAGAAGGATTGAATCCAAAAGAAGTCGAAGCTTCAAATCCAGCATTGGTTAAGGCCTATCTTGCATTACAATCAGGTAATTTTACAGCAAAGGATTTATTAAAATAGACATAAAAATTAAAAGTATAGACTATGTTACAACGTATGTATTGTTTTGTAAATGATTGAATCCACATTCAACCTATTTCTTTGATTTCTTAGAGACTTTCCCGCTTCCGTTAACTTTAGTTGTCGTTGCACCGTTGCCACTTCCTGTACTCTTTCCAGCGAGGGATTTCTCGTTCACATCAAACATCTTGTTAGCTTTGGAAATTTCCTTAGTCAAGTTAGACAAGTCGTGGATTCTACCTAATTTCACAGGATCCTTCCTCAATGCGAATCTTAGATCTGTTTCTTGGAACTTGTTTCTATTTTGTAATTTTCTAACTTTGTTGGCTTCCATGATAACATCCAAAAGATAACTTGTTACTGTATCTTCTAATGTATGGATAGTTTCAATGTTCGGGGTTTGGGAATCGCCATATGCGAAAAGCAAAGACTTGAGATCGTTGGTGAATAATCTTTGTTTACCCTTGGGATATCTCTTTGTAATAGCCATGGTTGTTTAGTCGTTTGTGGTGTGTTATTTGCAGTTAGGTTAATACAGTGGCAAATACAGAAATTAGAGAAAAACATGTTGCTCGTTCCGACAGGCACGTTGTTTGAATTTTAGGCCGTGGACTTACGTAAGCGTCGGGTGATTTGGTCGAGATAAATAGAATATTGGAGATGCCGTTTAGTTTTAAGCCCTGGACGACACGTTCCTTTCTTTTTCGAGGTTGTATAGAGCCAGCATCATCCTACATTCTCTATCACTATGCCAGCTGTTGAAAGAAAGGGTAAAGTGTTGACGCCCAGAGAGATCGAAGATCACATTGCGAATGGACAGGCCATCGTCATATATGGCAAGTACGTGTTGAGACTAGACAAATGGATCAAATATCATCCGGGTGGAGACAAGGCAATTTACCATCTTATTGGTAGAGACGCCACAGATGAAATGAACGCATATCACAGTGAAGAAAGTAAGAGAACATTTACACGTTTTAAGATCGGTATCATTGATTATGACTGGGAAAATATGTTACCTCCAATCCAAGGTGGTAAGTTCCGCAAATTAGACGAAGAAGATACTGTCAAAGAGGATACCGGCAAGAAACACAAAAAAATGTGTGGTGAAGTCGACGCTATCATTATTCCTAAGATTCCACAAAATGTCATTTTATTAAACGGTATGAAAGAATACTATCCTATCGATTCCAGTAACCCAATCAGAGACCCGAGAACTGTCATAGACAACTACGATAACGATCTCGTTGCGAAAGATTTGGCAGATTTACCACCAATGGATTATGACACACAGAGACAATTGTCAGTGAAATATAACGAACTACACCAACAAATCATCGATGCAAATTTATACGAATGTCCATACATTGAATATTTCCACCAATTCTGTATTAACTTAGCATTGGGTTTATACTCGGTGATCTTCTACAAAACACATCATTTCTTCTTAAGTGCTGTTTTACTTGGGTTGTTCTGGCAACAGTTGGTCTTCATCGCACATGATGCTGGTCATATTGCAATTACACATAACTATCAAATCGATAATATAATCGGTATTATCATTGCCGATTGGATTGGTGGTTTGTCTGTTGGTTGGTGGAAGAGAAATCATAATGTTCATCATTTAATCACCAATGATCCAGTTCATGATCCAGATATTCAGCATTTACCATTTTTCTGTGTCAGTTCAAGATTGTTCGGTAATGTTTTCTCCACATATTATGAAAAATACCTTTGGTTTGATGCATTTGCGCGTAAAGTGCTTCCAATCCAACATTTACTGTATTATCCAATCTTATGTTTCGGCAGATTCAACTTATACAGATTATCATGGGAATATTTACTTAAAGGTCAAGGTCCAAGACATGGTAAAGCTGCATGGTTCAGATACTTTGAATTGGTGGGATTATCATTTTTCACATATTGGTTCTTCTTCCTTGTTTTAGGAAACTTACCAACCAAGTGGGATGTTTTCCAATATTTAATGGTTTCCCATGTCACCACTATGATTGTGCACGTTCAAATCACATTGAGTCATTTTGCAATGTCTACATCAGATTTAGGTACAAGTGAAAGTTTTGTATCTAGACAACTCAGAACTACCATGGATGTTTCATGCCCAGACTGGTTTGATTTCTTCCATGGTGGTCTACAATATCAAGCTATTCATCATCTTTTCCCAAGATTACCAAGACACAATTTCCGTAAAGCCCAGGCTTATGTTATTGAATTTTGCCGTCAAACTGGTCTTAAATATTCCATTTACGGATTTGTCGATGGTAATGGGGTCGTTTTAAACAAATTAGAAGACATCGCCAAACAGGTCGTCATCATGAAGGAGTGTCTTCTTGTCGAATCCAAGAGCAAGACCCACTGAATGGGGTATATCCAAGTCATTATTTCACTATTTCAACATTTTATAGAGTATCTTAGTGTGTGTAAACTGTAAGCATAAACGTTCCACTAACTAAATTTGTGTGCGCTCGGAAAATTCGTGGAGTCTGCTTAGGCGATGTGAAGTGCCACATCATCTTCGTGTGCAGCAATAACACATCGACTAGCCTTTTAATCGTCTGCGGATGTGTGTCTAAAGGACGGTAACAACAACCACACTTAGCATACAGCCATGTTCAAAGTGTTTAAGACAACAGGTATAGAGGCGAACTATACGATCTCAGCAAACCCCCTCTTTGTGAGCAACAATTGTTGGGCGATCTATCCAGCCAAACACAAAACCACAAAGAAGTCATACTCTGTATGGCAATTTCAAAAGAGAGACTGGGAAACCCGTCTTATGAATGAAGGTATGATGAACAAGAACAACAAGAAATTGATCTTGACAGATATCTATGAAAACATTCGTAACTTTATTGGAAACCAAGCGAAATTGAAGCATCCAAATTTCTTAACCGTTATCGAACCCCTTGAAGATCATAAAACTAGAATCATGTTTGTTACTGAATATATTGTCAGTGATTTAAACAACACTGACAAGAGTGATCTGGATGAAATCATGATCACCAAGGGTTTGTTACAAGTATCAAATGGTTTGAAATTCTTGCACGAATCCGTTCAAAGTGTTCATCTTAACTTGAATCCATCATCCGTTGTCATTACTGAAAATTGTGATTGGAAGATCACCGGATTGACATTCTTGGAAAATATCGCCAATGGAGTCATTGAAAAGTATATTGAGCCAATTGATTCAAGATTACCATCATTCTTAAGTGTTGATTTCAGATTTTCAAGTCCAAATTTACTGATTAGACATAAAGTTGATTATATTAACGATTTGTTCTCACTGTGCTGTATTATATTCTTCCTTTTCAACAACGGTGAATATATGATCAAATGTCCACAGGCATCAAATTGGAATGAGTATGAAAGACAAATTAATAAAATCAACAACGTCCTAAAAAGTATCCAAACCAACGGTAATAAACATGCATTTTTTGATAAAATCCCAGATAACTACTACAATGTTTTCATCAATATTTTACAAAATTCACAAGCGTCTAATACTGATGTTATTGAATTGCAGAAAGCTATTACGATCAACGATATTATTGACTCTAATATTTTCAATAATGAGTTGATTAAGATCTTAAACGTCATTGATGAATTTACCACTTTAGGAAATCCTGAAAGAATTGCATTTTTAAAGAACTTGAAATTAGAAATCATTAAATTTCCAAAACCTTTATTGATCAACAAGTTCATTCCTATATTAATTTCAGTTGTTGATGTCGACCAATTTAAGAAGAACAGTCCAGCACCTACTCCAGAAACCGAAGAATTGATTATTGAAAGTTGTGAAAACTTAATTATATTATCTAAAACGTTATCACAATTAACATTTACTGACAAAATATTCCTATTCATTCTGAACTTAATGAAGAAACTCCAATTTGATGGATTTAAGATCTTACTTTTGAAGAGTTTACCGATCATTCAAAATTGTTTAAATGCATCAATTGAAAACAATTCTCACAATGAAGCATTCCAAAAATTTTCTCTTGATTTGTTTGAAAAATGTGTCAATGATCAATCCTCAATGGCAGTTCAAGAATTAGCATTGCTCAACTTGAAAACTATGATATTATTCCAACCTTATCTGGTTATTACATCACAAATCTTGCCTAAGATTTGTACAATTTATTCAACAACGACATCATTAAAGATTAAGAACCTAGCACTTGCGTCATTTATCATCATGATCTCTGAGGTCAAAAACAATGCCCTTGATGGTTTTGTGATTGTTGACAAGATTTTACCATTGATTTACAATACATCCAATGCAAACTATGCAAATACCAAATTCACCAACAACATTCTCAAGTTATACAACTGTATCTTTGAGAAACTGTCTAAATCCACCAGTAAGACATTCAATTCTAAAGGTACTGAGACTGAACTCTATGATATCATGATGCAAATCGGTTTCAATGTTTGGAAGATTGCTAAGCTGGTTACTAATAAACAAGACTTGAATGTTGCTTATGATACCTGGTCAAAGATTGAGAAATATCTGAAGAGTGATTTAGACACTAGAGTTATAGACAATGGTACTGCAGAACCTATCAGTAGAGTCACTTCTCCTACTCCGGTGGAAACACCAACTTTCTCGCAACCAGTGCATGCACCAACTCCGGTGCCTACCCCAGCCCCAGCTCCAGCTCCAGCTCAAAAAGCATACAAGCCAATGGCTGCAAGTACATTGAATTATTCACAACAGACAAACACTTATGGTGCTAGTAACACAACAAGTAACTATTCCAGACCAGCACAGACTAACCCTAGTAACAGTTACGGTGTCATGACTCCAAAGAACAGTTTGAATTTGAACAAGCCAAAGCCAAGCACTATTTCTCCAACTCTTACCTTTGGTCAAACTGCGCCAGTTCAAACTGCGTCTGTTCCTGCATCAGCAACATCCACTGGTGGCAGTAGCGGTAATATCGATTGGTCCAGAGCAGAAACCACCAAACCAAGTTATTCTGTCATGACACCAAGCAATAGAACAACCAACAATACTTCATCGATGAACACTATGAACGCCAACATGAACTGGAATGCATCAACCACACCATCATATGGCAATACTAACAATGGTATGAATTTGTTCGGTGTTATGAAGCCAACTACGAAGAGTGGGAAGCAGGTTCAAAACGATGACGATGATGCATGGGGAGATTTTGCCGTTGGTTCAACGACTAATAATAACAGCACCAACACCAGTAATGTCAATGATTCATGGGGTGGTAGTCTTATATAAAGATTTTAGAGTATATAGAACTACGAGAGTGTAAATTAATAATTAAAACTATAGATAAAATGCGGGTGGCGAAATGTAAGTGGTATAATGTACATTTTTTAAACGATAACACAACATCCTGTTGCTTGCGATTTTGATTTTGAAGGCGGTTTTGGCGGCACTGCAGTTGTTGCAGTATTTGGTTGGTTTGTTGGAAATAACTTCCTCTTTGGTGGGTTCGATTTTGGATTCTTCGTTGTTTTCGTGGACTTTGCAATTGGTTTAACAGGAGTTTTAGTTCTTGTTCGTTTAGATACTTGTGGTTCTGAATTGTATTTGGCTTGTAGATTTCTTGATAACGTATCATCCTCTTCTAATTGAAGTTGTTTTGCAAGCAGCAGATCGTTATCGTCTTGCACCATGGTTTCTGTAGACGGTTCGGAATCTCTTGTATCGGGGTTTGAGTTCGATTTGATTTTCGAGAGCATGAACTCAGAGTTTAAGAAATCACCTTCATCATTGATAGATAATGGTAACCAGACTATATCTGGTTGACTAGCGTACCCGATATCTGTGACTAATGAGTATATGACATTATTGTGTTTAATGCAGGTATTGAAATGGTCGTTTCTGAAAAACAAAAAAAGTTCATCTTCCTTTAGGGAATCGGTGAGTACCTGTATGCCGGATGGTGTTATTTCTGTGATATTAGAATTTAAGAAGATCTGTAATTCTGAAGCAAGTGCGTTTTCGTTGTCGTCATCGATATGTTTGACTAAGAAGTCCTGGCATTGATCGAAAGTTGGCTTGACGTTTTCCTTTGCTAGATCATCGAGCAGATCGGATGGCATTAAAAACGCGTGATAAAGATTGAGGTCGAACTGCTGCAGCAAACCAGTGATCGTAATGGAGTAGTCATTGAAGTCTGAGACTTTTATATCGTTGAATGCGAGATTGATTAATAAACCAGAATCCAGCATCGGCAGAATGTTAATGAGTTCGTTTGTTTTTGACGAATGAGCTGAGTTTTCGCCAGCTGTATCTTGCATCAGTTTCTCCACGATGAAGGAATAGACTTCGTCCAGAGGAACTGTCTTCTTCGGTGTAGCGGTGGCGTATTCGATGAGCTGTTTTCGGAAGGGCAAGTCGTCAAGAGAGTACTCGCAGTGCGTGTCTGCCAAAAGGATGGCATTGACGAGGGCGATAATGAAGCATGGGCCGTTCTCGTTCTGCCTGAGCACGGGGTGCTCGTCGTTGATGAGGGTGACGGAGAAGGACTGTTTCTCCTCTGCCATGTGTGTGGGGTTGCTGGTTGTGGTGTGTGTGGCCAGTCTCTGCAGACCGGCAGCCAACCAACCACCAGCTGACCCGTCAAAAGCGAAAAGCCAAAACGTGCGAGCCCCCGGCGCCCGGCGGCGCATTCATCCCGCGAGGGCCCACCCGTGCACCGCCGGCACCGATCGGAGTTGCCAGTTAATCCGCGTGCATTCATCTCGGCCCCTGCACCATTGTCAGGGGAGATATTGTTAGCCAATATTCCTGGCACCTTCTGCCTCCTGCCTTCTGCCCCGTCTGCTGTTCCAGGCTGTCTCTCTGGTGCTGTCTGTGATAGATCCTTCTCTTGAGATCCTTCTTTAACTCCTTTTCCCTTTTCTTCTATCCTCCCTGTGTTCTGTTGCCCTTTCGGTCTCCTTCCACTAAGTCAATTGGCATCTCACGAGCAACAATTACCCCAGAATCGCAACAATGCCAAACGAACACATCCCATTATACACCCCAGACTACTACAAGACCTGTGCTATCGGTGGTTTCTTAGCATGTGCACCAACACATTCCTCCGTCTTGCCATTGGATTTGGTCAAGTGTAGATTACAAGTCGACCAGAGCTTATACCCAGGTAACTTGGCCGGTATCAGAACTATCATCAAGACTGAAGGTTTACATAAGATTTTCACTGGTTTTGCACCAACTTTTATCGGTTACGGTTTACAAGGTGCGTTCAAGTATGGTGGTTATGAATTCTTCAAGAAGACCTATTCTGATTTAGTCGGTGGTTCTAACGTTTTCGTTTACTTGGCCTCTTCAGCATCTGCTGAATTCATTGCCGATTTATTCCTTTGTCCATTCGAATCCATGAAGGTTAAATACCAAACCACTTTACCACCAAAGCCAATTCTTAACTTGACTAAGAACTTATACTCTGGTTTAGTCCCATTATGGTTCAGACAAATTCCATATACCATGGTCAAGTTCACCACTTACGAAAAGATTGTTGAAGCCATTTACGCACGTTTATCAAAGCCAAAGGAAGAATACACCAAGTTACAACAAACTGGTGTTTCTTTCTTAGGTGGTTACATTGCCGGTATTTTCTGTGCCACTGCCTCCCACCCTGCTGATGTTTTAGTTTCCAAGATTAACAATGACACTAGACCTGGTGAATCCGTCGGTCAAGCCGTTTCCAGAATTTACAAGCAAATCGGTTTCGTCGGTTTGTGGAACGGTTTACCTGTCAGAATCGTCATGATTGGTACTTTGACTGGTTTACAATGGTTGATCTATGACTCCTTCAAGGTTTACGTTGGTTTACCAACCTCTGGTTAGATACAATTAATGTCATTTTATTAGCGACTAGGAAAGTCCATATTATTCATAGTTAGAACACAAGGCATCGCAACGACTATATACACACGATTATCTATTCCGTAATTACTTATTTACTTCTTTGTATTCTTTCTCTTATATCTTATTTATCAATATCGACATAATTCTCATACGTTTTTGTATATATATTTGGTTCATTAAGTATTTAATTTATGTAAACTAAGTAGGTATAGTTAAGTTTTCGTCTATCATTTTGGTCACGGCTAATTGCCATAATCGAGAGTTTCCGCATGCAGATTATTTTCGTGGATGGTATTAACGGATATATCACTCCATTGGTCCCATTTTTTATGTTGTAATTTCACAAAACAGATCAATCCAAATATCGCCAAGATGACGAAGCCGATGTATTCAACGAACATGGCGTTCCAAACCAACACTGAATCGTCAATTGGTTCGACGTGTTCCTCCTGTTCGAGTTTCACGGGATCTTCCGGTTTTTCAATTTCGGTTATTTCTGGAGTGGCTTCACGAGCTTCTTGATGGCAGTTGCAATCCTCACAGTCGCCATCTTCTGTGTCGCTATCGTCGAAATCGTCGATGATACCAACACAACAGTTTTCTAACATTTCCCATGCGATATCCGAATGACCAACATCGTCGAATACGCGAGTTGCATCGACACCTGCGCAATCTAGTAAACATTCAGCACCACCCGGGTGGACTTCCAAGAGTCCGACGATATCGAAGATGAGACCATGGATCATCATCCAGATCCCGTCTGGCTTTTCACTGATCTTTATCTTTGTGATATGCGCAGAAGATGGAATGATATGTTTAGATAATTCGGCTTTTGAAATTTTCCGCAGTTGACTATGATCCCACGTCAAGACTTTGTACTGTATGGAGTCTTTGTCCATTTTGTCGAGTAGCTTCTTCAGCTGGCTTCTCTTCGACGGTTGTCTCTGTTTGGATTTGTGTGCACGAGAGGGAGAATGGTGAGGTTTCTTGGATAATTGCTGCAATTGCTGTTGTTTGCCGTTTATTTTAGGAGTTATCGTCGTGTTTGATTTTTGTTTTGAAGAATGATTTGGTTTGAGAGAAGGGAGCTGTGGTATTGCCTTTGCTGTTTCCTTGGTAGCAGCCCGTGTGTCTCTCCTTGTGTCTCTCCTTGTGTCTGTGGAGATGGCTCTTTTGAAATGTATTAGTTTTAGCAATATTAAGATTTTTGCCAATATGTGATCTTTATTTGCCCATGTAAATAAGATATCATTGTTTGAGTCGGAGGAATTGAGTTGAGAATTGTAAGGATTGGTATCGTAAGACGATCGTATTACGGGGTCGGATGCTGTGTCGGGTTGGTATTGCAGCTCTTCAATCTCGTATATTTTGGATTTTACCTGGTTTGGTCTGTATGGAACATCTTCTTTGCCACCGTTAGCGCTGGATTCTTTTCCCAGACGTGGTAGTGAACGCTGATGCATTGTTGTGAATGGATGGCGGTGATGTGGAAGGAGATGGAGGTGGTGAATGTAGTATATTGCTGCGGTTGAAACGGTTGTGATTTAGTGTGATAATTTTAGTATTTAGGCGTGGACGATCAGTTCTGCAGGGGTGTTGAGTTTATGTGCCGGGTGCTGTGAGTTCGTGTCCGTGCTGTAGATGGGGACGTCTGTATGGACCCTCTTGAGTGACTCTGGGCGTGTCTGTGGTGTGTGGATACTTTGTCTGTGTTGCCAGCCGGCGGAAGACTGGGGCAGCAGCAAAGTGCAGAGACCTTAACTGGCTTGTGGGTTCTGGCGCTGGGAGCTTTGTTCGCATGGCCATTACCGCATGCATCGAAGTATTATTTGGAGCGTGGAAGGCGGTGGAAACTGGAGACGCCGGTTGTTGCAAACGGGGTGTCGCGGCAGGAGGGGGTCGAGGAGTCGAGGAGTTTCGAATGGGTTGTTGGGTGACGAATTTGGCTGCGGTGGTGGTGTCCGGTTGGGTGGTGTAGAGGAGTGTAGAGAGTCGGTAGACAGACACACACACCACACACGCCATGTTCGCCTTCACCAGAGCAGCCCTCAGATTCAACTCCACCGCAGCCACCACCGCCGGCCCCCTATACGATGGCTTCCTCGTCACCCTCCGTAACGACTTGAAGGCATGCATCAGAAACAAGTCTCCCGCCGTCGAAAAGACCACCGTCAGAGGCATCATGAGTGAAATGAAGAACCTCGAGATTGAGAACCACGGCTCCGTCGTTGACGAGTTCAAGATCTACGACCACTTGAGCAAGTTGATCAAGCAAAGAAAGGAAACCGCCGCTGAATACTTGAAGCCAGACCAACCTGAAAGATTCAAGGAGTTGGCCGACAAGGAACTCGACGAAGCGAATATCATCTCCAAGTACCTCACTGCTTTGCCTGTTGCCAGCGAAGAAGAAATCAAGGCCAAGTTAGTCGAATTGATGAAGGCCGAAGGTATCACAGACAAGAAGAAGATCTTCCCAAAGATCCCATGGACCAAGATCAACGCCGAATGGAAAGCCAGTAAAGGTGCCGTTACTAACGCCATTAGCAAATTATAATCGCTTTTTAAAAAAAGGATGCTTATTGATTAGATGTACATAGTATATATAACGGATTAGATGTTTATAAAGATCTTGTAAATAACAACAAAAGAATCATCATCGTTCTCTTATTTCTTCCCCACTTGTTGAACCAAATCAAGGAACTTTTCTTTACTGATTTCGTTAACTAATTCCTTCTTCTTATTAAGACCAAGATATCCGGTTTCGTGGCTCATATCGTTTTCGGTACCTGTTTGTGTCATGAGAATGGCGTTGAATAACTTGATCACACCTCTTTGCGCAGTCTTCTTCAATTGCTTCTCGTGTTGTAAGATATGTCTAGCATTGGCGTCGTCCTTAGGTAATAAGTCTCTGTTTCTGTTAGCTGTCAATTTCTTCTTCTTTTCGTTCAATAATAAACGCTTGGCCTTTTGTTCTAATTTATCGTCATCAAACTTCTTCAATTCCTTCTTGGATCTAATCAATATAGGGTCTTTACGGTCGTATGCTTTAAGATGTGTGTCTAAAAGTGCATTCATAGCATTGGAGAAAGATTCCGTGTCTTGAGTCTTGGACTTCTTTTGTTTCTTTTGTGGAACGGGTATATCATCATCGTCCGCAGATGCTTCTGCTTCTTCAGCTTCTTCGGCTTCTTCTTCCTCGGAACTACTGGATTCACTGGCATCGTTATTTTCTTCGACTTCCTTGTCTTCCTCTTCTTCGGAAGATGATTCTTCCTTTTCTTCGACCTTCTTAACTGCCTCCTTCTTTGCAGGCTTTTCCTCTCTTGCTCTCTTCTTGGAGACGGCAAGAGTCATCTTCTTCTTTGGGGCGCTCTTAGCAGCAGACGTGTTCTTTCCGGCCATCGTAGTCTTGTGTGTGGATGTGCAGAGCCTGTGGAAACACAGGGGTTCTCTCTATCTGATTATCTATCTGCAACAAGTGAAATAAAATTTCACTTTCATGTAAAAATTTCAGCTCCCTCCCCAAAGGGAAAAAAAGAATAAAAATACAAAAATCGGCGCGTCGATCGACGCAAAACGGACGGAGATTAATCTCCGATAAGCACCGCCCCGCGCCCCGCCGCGCGCACAGCCCGAAACGCACCCCTCGCACCGCACACTAACACGCCAATCGCTCCAATTTATGAGTCACTCGCCCCGCGCTGCGCTTATTAATGCTGTCCCGGTCCCAATTTGATAAAAGGACGCTCCCTCGCACTTTTCGTCTCTTCCGCTGAGTGAACCCTGGCTTCTTTTAGTCTCCCTACTTTTTGGTCTCCCTACTCTTTTGAACTTCTTCCCTCTCCACAGACTTTAAAACAAAACAAAACACAACTACTACAGCAACTGCTTCTACAAACAAATTACAACTACTCTACTCTATTATTATTTTGGTTACCGTGAATTATCCCCTATCCAAAATGTCAGCTTAAATCCTTTGTTTGTTTAAACACAACTATAACTTACACTTTTTTCCTTAAAATATAAATATTATCATTTTTAAAGAAAAGAATCAATTTTTACAATTATTGTTTTATCAAAAAATTACATCTTTTTCTATTATTTACAGATCTCAATCTTCAATTAGAAAAATACCTTTTTTAAAGTCTATTTCCCCCTTATAAATCTATCAAAATGTCTCCGTGAAAATAAATTATCAATCCCGTCCATCATGACGTTTCGTTACACTCAATTATTATATTAATTCCAAAGAAATTAAATTAAATTAAATTAAATCAAAAAAAAATTACAAATTTATCAAAGTCTATTACTTATCCTATTATCCTACTTAATTGTACCTTATTATCCAACTTATTACTACTAATTATCTATCAAATATCAAAGTATTAAAATTGTCCAAAATGTTACTCGGTGAAAATATGTTTACTACCTACACATCCTTAGATGTCAATGCTGCTACTGCTGCTCCAGCTTCAAACGCTATTACTTCTGACTTCATGTTACACGAAGCTCCTAAATTAGATAACAATGATTTGTTATTGGAACACT
>JAJMLU010000524.1:35678-65643 GCA_030569835.1 Pichia sp. NRRL Y-27261
ATCACTGAGGTAATCTAACTTGGATTCACTCAAAACGTTGAAACATAAGTTTCCATTTGGAAATTTGTATGTTTCAATCAATGATTTGATCATTGTTATACTTCTACTAAATCGTAAGATCAATCTGTTTTTTCTTTCTGTTTCGTCTATGTTTTTCAATTCGTTGGTGATTTCCAACTTCTCCATATCTTGATCCAAATGCTCGATTTCAATCAGGAATCCTTTGAATGTACCGTGTAACAAACAATTACTTGTTCTCAATCTGAACTTTTCTTGGGTTTTGACCTTCTTGTTATCTTCGGTCATATTTGCGTCGTCATTGAGCTCGACATTGATGATGTAGCCGAGACCACCTTGGCCTCTGATAGTTTGCTTTAATGACCATAAACTTTGTAATTTAGAAACTAACATCAATTCCAAATTTTCATTTGTTTGGACACTGAGATTGTTACAACATCCATTTTGAATATGTTTGAGTAACTTCTTACGTCTCTTCATTTCATCCAATGAGTTTGCTTCGTATTTACTCATGATTAAATCGTCATCGACTTCAATAATCTCCTTTTCTGGTGAAGTTTCTTTCTTTTCTTCGGTCTTCTTATCATCACCATCCTTGTCAAGTTCTATCGTTTCTTCCTTCTTCACTATCGGTTCCTCTTTCACCTCTGGTTTAGGTTTGCTCGAGGATTCTTCTTCATCTCTGTAGTAATTCAATCCTTTAGTCGTAAAAGACTCGAGTCTATTTATAATGTGTGTTGAATTTGGAACGCATGTAACAATACTCTTGTTATTATTAATGATACTAATCATTCGATTTCCTCTTTCTTCATCATTCAAATATGAGAGCTGTAATGTGTAGAGGTATCTATTTGGAATTTGTTTGGGGTCCATGGTCACAGGTTTGGAATACTTGTTGTTTAAAAATATACCAAGTTCAAATTCCCATGCTGATAATGTTTCCGGTAATTGGTTCATGATCATATCGTGGAATTTGGTGATCGTAGTAGGTGTTGCCTGATTGACAAATAGAACAGCGGTGACCATTGTGTTGTCGTTGTGTTGATATTGGTTGTTGATTATCTTATTCCAAAACACAGAAAGAACAGTCGAAGTGTTGTCTGATAAAGTCGTGATGAATTGTCCAGTATTAAATCTTAAGCGAACAGAGAAAAATCGAAACTGGAAATTTGCAATCGGATTAAGTTCATTATGTTTTTTTTCTCTCTAAAGCTATTAGAAGCATCCAATAACCAAGCAAAGACATGTTCACCTCACTTGAAGAAAAAAGACGATTGGTAGAGGATCTGGAACTCTTGGACTATGCGGTCACAAAACGTCTCAAGGTTAATCCAAAGATATACACCCCAAAAGACACAAAACTTAACCACCACATTCTTACAACCAAAAGAAAGATTTCTAAACCTATAACAGTCACCCAAAAGCATGAAGTCAAGAGTTTCATTGATAAATATAACAACGAGAGTTCAAAATTGTTGAAGTTGTTGAATGATGATAGAAGTGAGACATCAGATGAGATCATTCTCAAGCGTCCTGAATACGAAAGAGGCGACTTTACTGAAATTTTTAATGCTTGTAACGATTTAGTATCCAACAACACTCAACAAACGACAGAAATAGAAGCATTGAAAGATTATGAAATATATGACATGTTTTCATGTAACGAGAATTTCCCAGAGTTGAAAGTGAGAATAGATGAATTGGAAGATCCAACTAATATGATCAGCAATCTAGCAATGACTGTTAAAGAAGCTAAGAAATCTGGATATTCAGAAAAACACAGAATTTTGTCAGCATACACATCCGATTTCAAACTGACTTCTGTGTTTGGTACAGACGAAGTCTTTGGCACACAATTGGATCTGAAAGAACTGTTCAAGATGTGGTTATCATTACCAAGATATGCATCATTATCTCAAGATGATTTACCTAAGTACAAATTTTATTTCAAGAATGTGATTACAAGAGACGGTGTGGTAAAGAACGATTCCATTGAATACAAAGCATATCTCGAATCATTATATCAATACTTAACCAAATTCTACACTAGAGTATATCCATTGGACAAATTCGAAGAATCTAATGAAAAATACGAATTCAATCACGAAGAATTCTTCTGTTTGGTGTGTAATAAACAATTCAGTAAAGATACTGTTTACAATGCCCATTTACCAGGTAAGAAGCATGTCAAGGGTGTTCCAAGATTGGAAGGTGTCTTGAACATGGAATCCAAGATTGTATACATGTTGAAAGTGGTTTTAAAGGACCAGTACGCCACAACATTACGTGAATTAGAAAGAGTTGACTTATTAACTGTCCGTGAACGTGAACTTGAAAAACGTGAAAGTAAGCCAAAAACTTCAGAAGATGTCTCCATGTATCAATTATTTGGTACTAATATGAAATTAATAAGGAAAATGAGACAACACAATACGTTTGATAGTGATGACGAAGAAGATGATGCACAAGATGAAGATGAAGACGACGATGAAGATGATGAAAAGTTGTACAATCCTTTGAATTTACCAATCGGTGCCGATGGTAGACCTATTCCATTCTGGTTATTCAAGATCAAGGGATTAAGACACGATTTCAAATGTGAAATTTGCGATAATGCTACATTCCAAGGTAGACGTGCATTCAACAAACATTTCAAAGAAGCTACACATATGGAAAAATTGAAAGAGTTGGGCGTTACTGACAACTTCATCATTTTCAAAGACATCAGTTCGAAGAGTGAAGTTCAACAATTACTCGATTCGTTACAACAAAAACACAGAGAACAATTACAATTTGTTGACAATACCGAAGAAGTCGAAGATGACCAAGGTAATGCAATGAACAAAAAGGTCTACGAACAGTTAGAAAAACAAGGTCTTTTATAATTGCCTATTAAATCACAATAGTAGTTACATAAAATAAATAAGTGCTATATCATTTAGAATCTCTAGAATTAATTAGATGTACTTGTAGCATCCGTCGTTTCAGTTGCTGCTGCTTCAATAGACGGTATCATATCTGGTTTGTATTTCTTTAAATAACCTAGACATTCATTTTCAAGATGTTCATTCTTCTTGTCAACGGCATCTTTGTAGAGATCGACTAAGAATTGAATACAATCATTGAAAACAGGAGGTCTGAACATAATGAGATAAAGCAAAGGCTGGAAACCAGTTTTGGATCTGACTGGATCGTTACAGACAGATTTCAGCTTGGATAATAAACTTAAATCCAAGTATGGAATTTCACTCAATAATCTAATGAAAACATTTCTGTCGTTTGGTTCAAGGAACGGGATTAAATAATCAAGCACTAAACCTGTGTATTTCATATAATTCGAATTTGCAATCTCGGATTTATCTTTCTTACCGACAATGAACTCGCTGTAATATTCTTCATTTAACCATTCGATAACACCATCAATACGGCCTTTGACGTCTTCTTTGAAATAATTGAACAAAGATTCTCTAATATAGTCTGCAATTTCCGGATTGACATCAGTACCTCTGGTGGCCAATCTTGAAAGAACCTTAAGCCATGAGTTTTTACCCTTTGAGTCTGTGGTATTTGTTGTTGAAGATTTTATAAAATTATCGACAATCATCTTTATCTGATCTTTCTTTTCATTTGGATCTAAAATTCTCGGCACTGGTAATTCGAATTTCTTACTTTCTAATTCAAAATCGAAATCATCGTCACTAATATTAGTAGACTTCTTATTATCATCTTCTTGTTTGACAACGACACTAGATGATGTTGGATCGTATGAATCTTCATCATCACTGTTGTCCTCATATGTTGGAACATCGGTTGGTTGACCACCCTTTGATAATGCACTTGATAATGAAGCAGCAGCAAGTTCGTCTTCTCTAGACTGTATTCTCTTGAAAAGATCTGTATATCTCGAACTTACAATTTCTAACCCTTTATTTAACTTATTAGCATCCACCTTTGATAATCCTAAAATGACGATATTATTTATGAATTCACTTGGAATAGAAGATATATCGAAACTGGCCAATTCATCCTTTGGATTGATCAATGTGTATATACTCTTGTAAGTTTCTGATTTGGCTATTCTTGATTCATCAAAATAATCTATACTAGGACCATTATCAATTTTAGCTCTCTTAACTCTTGGGTTATCATCACCTTCTTTAACTTGGTCGTCGTCATCATTTTCTTCGAATAAAATGCCTCTCTTTTTCTGTTTGTTTGACTTTTCAACCATGTATGATAACTTATTACCGAATCTTGTTTTTAATGGAACATCTTTGTCGATAAATCCTCTATTTAATAACATTGACATCAAGATTCTATCTACTCTATCATTGAATCTTCTATTTAATCTGATTTTCAATTTATTGGACTCGAATTTGGATTCATTCTTGAATTGGGATTCATATGCTAAGATGAAATTTAAGGTCTTATTGGAAGTGAAGTTTGGTCTAGTTTTAAATAATGACATCAAGAGGGTGATCAATGTAGTAAATAATGATGTTGGTAGCAATGAATCACTGTTCAATAGATTCAGTATATAATCAATCAAAATCTGGCCTTGTGTATTCAAAGAAGATGTGTAAAGGAATGGATGATCTTTGTTGACTAAAGAAATTGAAACGTCTAATTTATCATCAACCATATCATCAACAGTATTTGTATTTAAATTTGGAGGATAAGGTAACTGTGTTTGGATGATTTTAGAAAGTAATTTTGCCAATGCTATTTTACATCCGATCGATCTTGTCAAATCAGTATCTTTATTTAAAGGCAACAATGGGAAAGCAGAAGGCCATTTCGATATGAGGAAATCTTTTAAATGAGAGATTTTCAGCCACATTTCTTTATCAGGAGATTTGATCAATTGAAGAAACATAAAATTATACGTTGAAGCAAAGATTTCGATAGCCTTTTGAATTAAGTCATAGTTAATTTTTTCTCTATTTATTGTGATTTCATCATTAACGATAAATTTAAGCAGCATATCAACTAATTTTAAAGCATTATCGGCTCTGAAGTGGAAAGCTTCTATTTTCTTCAAAACAAAAGACTTGTGGATGAAGTTGACACAATTGGATTGGAGCTTTGTGTTACTTAAAGGTTGGGCTAATGAAATAGCAATAATAGTATCTAAAATTTGAACAAAATAGTCATTATTATCGAATGCTAATTTGGCAGCTTCTTGAATTTGCTTCAATTGGAACGACATGTTATCATCATCGGAACTGGAAGCTTCGTTGGACATGGTGAGAGTGCTTGTATGTGATTGGGTGGTGTGTGTTTCTTGTGGTGAATCGGAATATAAAGGTATTCCTGATGTATGATGTAATGTGTGTAAATTGTGGCTGCTGAGCTGTTGTTTCTGAATGATCAATGGGTCAAGTTGATGATTTGGAGGTTTACTAGATTTAGTGTTGACTGCAGGACAGTCAACAACGTGGATAGGAGGAAAAGACAAAAGAAAATCAAAAGCAAAACAAAAGAGATCAGAGAATTAGGACAAGCTAGACAATAACAATAACGATAGCAATAGGGTGTGTACACTGGGGGACTGAATGGGTTGAAAGTCGAGTGTGTGTAATATCCCTGTCTGTGAAGCGATACGGTTATGTGTCTCGTGTCGAACCGAGGTTGTTGGGTGGCAATTGGTGGAGGAACCTGGAAGAAAGGCCACCGAACCAGAGAAGAAACGTCTCTCTGCCGGGTGCTGGGACCACTCTTCATCTTATAGTTTGCCCGCCGCCCTCTGCGAAGTGCGAGGGGAATTGGAGTCGCAAATCGACGCGTCGATCTAAGACAGATCACGTGACCGGGGAGCAAAGTTGCTTTCGGCGGCATGGAATTAGGACTTAACAGATCGGCCTGATAACAGATCGATCAGAGACCACAGTTCCGTCATGGCAGAGGCAAATGTGGCTATTGAAAGCGGTCCTGCCACACAACACACACAATGTCCTTCATGCAGCTGCCGGAGCAGATAGAGATCGAAGTCGGCGACGCCAACTTCAACCAGGTGGAGGCGATGGTCAGAGAATGGAGCGTCACCTGTCTCAACCTGATAGAAACCCAGCAGATGAACCGTTTCAATTTCAACCCGGAGAACTACACTGAGCTCAACCATGCCATGAAGAAATGGGTCTATGGGATGCTCGTCACCTTGCACCATGCGCCGCCATGTTTTGAGCGGCTTGTCTACTTCGTGACAGATGTTGTTGAGGCTGGAGATATCAACGAAGAAGGTACATCTATTGAACATTTCACTTGCAAATTCAATGGTCTCCCATATTCGAAAGACGCCAAACGGCAGATTTTCCAGATCGTGCGGGAGGAATTGAAGTTCATGTACAACTTCGCCGGCGCTGGATACTTTCTTGATGCGTTTAAGAAGTATCACCCCAAACGTTTACAGCGTGTCATGTTAGAACCTAAAGCGAGACAGTACATTGAAGAATTCGATATTGTCACAAACCCGTATTCAGCACCCACTGAATTGTTTTGCTACCTCTTTTATGGTCTTTCATCATTTGATACGACATTCTCATAACTGTATATATTTGCGTATTGTTACGTATTTTTCTGCTTAATTTTTACATGTACATAGTTTATTATTATATCCGAATAAATAAATCAAGGAATTACTGGAAGTTGTTGTAGTCTTGGTGGTACGATGGCTGCTGCTCACTGGATTGGTCATCGTAGTTATTCTGTTGGTGGCCGTCTTGATACTGGTTGTTGTCGTTGGGGTTGGAGTCGGAGTTTCCGTTATCGCCACCATATTGGTTGTACTGGTTGTACTGGTTACCGCCGTTGTTATATTGAGATGAGTATTGGTTGATGTACTGTCCTCCTCCGTACTGGTTGTATTGGGCGCTGCTGTTGTCGTATTGGTTTCCGGAGTATTGGTTGTATTGGTTGAAGTTGGGGTTGTATTGGTTAACGCCCGGTGCTTCGTATTGACCTTGGTATTGAGATGCGTACTGGCCTTGGTAGCCGTGGTAGCCTTGGTTCTGTTGGTACTGGTCTCTGTCTCTGCCGTAGCCACCTCGTCTGTTTCCACGTCCTCTGCCTCTGCCGTTGCTTCTTCTGTTGTCTCTCTTGTTGTTGTAGCCGTACTTGGTTTGGTACTTTTGTGCACCGTTTTCACCACGTCCGTACTGTCTACCGTCTTCGAAGCCCGGGTCCAAGTCGATGTCGATCATCTTGTTGTTGATCTTGGACTTGTTCATATACTTGACGGCGTTCAATGCGCCGGCCGGGTTCTTGAAGATGACGAAACAGAAACCCGTTGGAGATTGGTCATGTGCATTCAACCCCATAATGACCTTTTTAATCTTACCGCATTGGCTGAAGATCTCGTAGATCTGTTCTTCGGTGGTGCTGAGAGGCAGGTGGCCAATGTAGATGGTGGCGGATGTGGTGGAGTTCTTCAACTTGTCGTAACCGTTGAGTTCGTCCTTTCTGGCTCTGTTGATGAGGTACATGGACGGTCTGTCGAGTCTGAATGTGGCATTCTTGAAGTTAGGCTGGTCGAACTCTCTCAAGTGGCTGGCCTGCTGGGCGACGACCTGTGTTGCGTCCATAGATGGTGTGTTGTGTGTCTATAGTGTCTATACGGCGTCTATACAGGTACACAGAAGAGGAAGAAGAAGAAGACATGACAAGACAAGACGTCTACCTCACGTCCTTGTCGGCCACCTCTCTCTGCTCGCCCAGGTGCTCGGTGCACCCGAAGCGTTCGATGAGGCCCCTGGTGATGTCCTTCCGGGACACGTCCAGCACCGTCACACTCGTGTTGTAGGGGACACGGAGGTCGTCCTCCGTCATGTCGGGACCCAGGGCATAGTGCTTATCGTAGTAGAGGTAGTTGATGAAGTTGCGGATGACGCCCCCGTGCGTGCAGAGGAGCACGTTCTTATCTCCCTCGAGAGCACACTTCTCCATGCACTCCAACCACTTGCTGTAGATCCGGGATATCATCTCCTCTCTCTTCTCCCCGAGGTTCCGGAACCCGTCTCCGTACTTCTCCCTGGCGTCGGCGATCTTCATTCCCTCCACCTCTCCCATGAACCGTTCTCTGAAGGCAGGACTCTTGATGAACTTGCCAGGAACCTTCTCCGAGCCGATGCTGGCTTCGATACCCTGGGTGGTCTGGATGCATCTCGTGAGGTCGGAGCTGATCCAGCAGTCGAAATCGACGTCCTTGAACCGGTTTCCAAGCAGCTTGGCCTGTGCATGGCCTTCGTCGTTCAGCGTGATGTCCTGGTGGCCCTGCAGGATCTTCTGGATGTTCCACGATGTCTGTCCGTGTCTGACAACAAAGACCCGGATCGTGTTCTCGTCGGTGTTCTCCATGTCTGTAGTGGTGTTATTTCTGTTGTGGTTGTTGTCTATTCTCCACCCTTGTGTGTGGTCTCTCTGTGACTCCATCTGTAGCCCATCCGGAAAGAACCGTGTCGTGTCTTATCGTCACGTAGGGCTGCCCCATGTGCCATGTGCCATAGTGGGGCCTCCCGCACGCAAAGTTACCCGGCCGCGGTGGCCAGCGCCCGTCGCTCGCTTTTTCCCAAATTTCACTCTGTGAACACAAGACGTCTGGCCTTGACACTGTGGAGAGTCTGCAAGTCCTGCAGAAGAGACAAGAGAAGCCCCATAGAGCAGCCACACAGACCCAGACCAGCCAGCAATGTACTCTGCGTCCAGAATAGCACAACAACAGGCCCGTTATTTCTCCTCCTCCAGAGCAAACAGATCCGTCTTGGACTACTTCAAATTTTTCAACAAGAAGAACCAAGACAATGTTCCAGCACAGAGAGAAACCAGTGAAGTCATAAAAGATGTCGAAAAGAACCAGGACGATATCGACATAACCGAAAAGGTCGAGATCCTCGGCAGAAAGAACCCAAGATACACAGACAAGGCCATCATAAAGGAAAACTTGAAGGGTTTCCAAATTCACCGTTGGATACCAAAGTCAAACGAATTCGTCAGTACGTTAGCAACAAGTGAAAACTACCAAACAGAAATCTCCAACAAGCTCGACTCCATCTTCGCAGACTCCAAATTGTCCAAAGACGCAACCATAGATGACTTATACGTTAGATTCAATATCTTCAAGACCATCCAAAAGGTCTTCATCTTACAAATCCCAGATGCACAATTCACACATTTAAACTCTTTCAATGCCATTGAATCCTACTTGATCACCAACTTGGATCCATTACTCAAGCTTTCTAAGAAGTCTGAATTCCAACCGGATGCTGTTGATTTCGACACTGCTGTCTATGAAGGTACTAACGTCTCTATCGGTGAATGGACTTTCGAAAAGAAAAAGGAATCGGCTTACAAGAACTTATTAAAGAAGGCAAGCAAATTAGAAAAGGCTTCTGTCAAGGAATTCGAAACAAAGGAAGCAACCCCAGCTTCTCAATAAATATAACTATAGCATACAAAGATGTCATTGAAATAACAAAAGTCTCTTTATATAGTTGTTGTTTTCTTTTATCATCTTTCTGTTTATTTTTATAAAACCCTGTATATAATACTACAAAATCATAATACACTACTACTTCTGTCTAGACAATGTAAACACAACAACGATCGTCGCAGCTAATGTGAATAACGCTGCAGGTAAGAGGATATCATTCTTTGATTCTTTCTTTTCATTATAGCTCTTTCTCAAATTCAAAGTACTCATCTTACCCTTCTTACCAACTAGCAGTTCGTGCTTGTCGTATAACATGATTTCGATCTTATCCTTTTGTAAACTCTTCATCAACAGCACACAGTCTTCTAAATCTTTATCAGTATTTATCACAATTATATCATTATCTTCATCCATATATGAAATTTCAAAATCTCCATGATCAAACATTTCTAATTCTTCATTTGTGAATTCTTCCTTTAATAGTTCTTTGAACTTCTTTATACCATTACTAGGCTTGTAACTCACACGGTGGACTCTACCTCTTGACACTTTAAATTTAAAGAAACAAATTTCGTTGTAATCAACAGCGCCTAATGACATGATAGAGTTCATTCTCTTCGGTCCATTGCCATGTTTGCTATTCATGGTGTTATCATATGACATGTTAGAGAGATCGAATTGTGCTAGTTCATCAACAGAAACATCACCAATAGACGTGCTGCTGGAATCATATCCATCTTCATCATCGCCGAAGGTGTGTAAGAACTTGTTAAAATCGTTATCACCGACATTAGAAAATTCATTATTGCCGATAGAATTAAATAAATCTTCATCTTCAGCTTCGTCATCTTCTTCATTAAACGATTCCATTGTCTGGATTTGGTTTAAGGTGAAATTGGTCAATCTAATAACATCGACAATACCAACGATTTCTTTTGTTGACTCATCAACAACAGGTAAATTCAAATATTTACCATCAAACATCTGTTTTAATGCTTTATTGATGGACAATGATGTTGAGGCGGTTGCTGGATTGACAGTCATGACGGATGCAACATGACAATCGCTTGGATTCAACCCTCTGCTGATGACTCTAGAAACAACATCTTTGGATGTGAAAATACCAACGATTTCTTCATTTTCATCTCTAACTAAAATAGCAGTAGTTTTCTTCAATTTCATTAACATAGAGGCATCATAAACGCTCGAATCGGTCGAACAATAGACAGGCAATGTAGACTCATCGTTCAAAAGCTGTTTCAACGTAGGTCCACTTAAAATCTTCTTTAGGTTTTCAAAATATGAAATAATATACCTTTGTTGAACTTTACTACCACCTAATTCTTTATTAACGGTTTCCATAGCATCATATAATTTTTTAGAGTTTTCATACAGTTTTTCCAATCTTTTCATGGCTTCGTTGTAACACTTGGTTATATCCAACACACCGACGATCTGGTTTTCTTGATTGACGATGGGCAAATGTCTGAAATGTTTCAAAACCATCAAACTCAAAGCATCTGACGCCTGAGTGATGATTTTAGCACACATTGGATTTTGTGTCATGATCTTAGTGACTGTTGTCTTCTTAATATCCAACTTCGATCCAACGACCCTGAATGCCAAATCTTTGGTTGTGAAAATACCTAATAATTCTTCGTTTTCGTCAATAACTAAAACATGATTTTCCTTTGCTGCAATCATCTTCTGTGCAGCTTCGTAAATAGTTGTTGATTCCTTACATGTTAATGGAGCAGATGGGTTCAATGACATGACTGTGCCCTTTGGATTGAAGTCTCCTGTATTTTGCTGTTGCTTGAGAGCATTCCTTGCTTTGGTGGATGTACCATTCAGATGGTTAATACTGGCCTTTTTATGTAGTGTCGAAGACATGTTGTTTTGATTTGATATAATGGCGTTTAATATTCCTATGTGTTTCTATCTGATCCGTATGATCGAGTCCTGTATGTCTGAATTGATTCGATGACCAATGATATGAAAATTTTCTGTAGGTTCGGATCCGTGAAACGGCAATTACTTACTACTGGCCAAATTCACCAAACCTTGTTTACTGCAATAAACTTCCAGAAAAACAACATGAATATCAGAATTTTTGCTCGCCTCGGTGTTTTCCTTTTCCTATTCTCGGCAATGGCGTCGAGCTGTATTTTTGGCGTGCCTATGCGAATCTGCGTTTTTTAGGGGAATTCAATTAATTAATTTAATCATTACAAATATACGGTGTATACTATACATGAAGAGGTATAAAAAAACAGAGGGTTGTGTAAAAAAAACATTCATCAAAAATTATGTGGTTGGTTTGTATCTTCTCCCATGTAATCGAAGAAATAGTAATTAGGAATATTAAGCATGTTTTGGAATAAAGTATCCTTTGAATTCAAATCATTCATGAAATAGTCAGGATCTGCGACAGATGCAATACGGTCTGTTTTCAACGTGCTGTCGCTATTCAAGAATGGATTCTTATCATCGGGTTGTTTGTACATATTATTGTTTGGATCATTAGAATTATCATTATTGCTGTTGTTGTTGTTGTTGTTTGTTTGTGTTTTGTTATTACCATAAGTGTTTGAGTTGTTTGCCATCATGTTCACGTTATTCTCGACATGACGATTTGCTGGTGAAAGTAAAAATGAGACATTTGGTGTACGATCAACGTCGTTTTGAATGAGATCTTGGATATGATCTTGCTTCATTGGTGAACCTGTAGAGACCATCATACCATTGTTGTCACCATTTAAATACATTGAAGGAGGATTAGTATCGTTTGAAAAATAAGGCAATTTGCAAGCTGGTCTTTCAACAATCCGTTTCGTAGTTGTCATGTTTAATAATGGATAGACTAAATCTTCTGCTGTTTTAGTTCCATTTGCCAATTCTTTGATTTCATCAAAGATTTCTAAACCTTCTAATTCCATCGCACCGAATCTTGCCTCGCATGTAATATAAGTTGCATACAGCATACCTCTTAAAACCAGGTCAACTAATCCACCCTTTTCGATTCTTCTCTTGTTCGAAATAAATGGATTGAAATGGAGTTTAATCGAATCAATTAACAATTGTAAATCACTTTGAGTATCTAGATTTGGTTGATTGAGGTTAATGTATAAACCACAGATTGCTAAAAATGCATTGAATGGATAAAAGATAAAATAGTTGACGTAGCTACCGAATCGACTATCAACTAAGCATGACATTTTCAAAATACTTCTAGCAGATTGGATAGGGTCGAGGAATAACTGTTCTCCAATGACATCACCAAATTCAATAATACAATGTTTACTGTATGCACGATAAATCATTAATTTCACATGGTGATATCTGACGTGTAAAGCAGTTGCTAAAATCATTAAATGTAAACTAGTTGTAGTTGAAGTTTCCTTCAAATTTTGGATGTACCTGAAAAATTCTTCTTCGTTGTCTCCTTCGGCTAATGGTCTGATTTCCTTTGGGATACTTGTTCTCCAGTGATCTAGCTCAGATAATGTATCAGATAGTATAGCTTGCAACTCAGTTCTATTGACATTTTTTAAAGCACCAGCCCTCAAGAAATTTGTATAGACCTTCGAGATTAAGAAAGAATAGTCTATGGTGATATATTGTTCAAGATCAGTAGCTTGGTCTGAAGAACCACTCATCATTTTTTCTAAAAATTCATTGATTTCAACATTATAAACAGAACGTTTAGATGGAGTTTTAACACCTGGAGTATTTGGTGACCAAAATGCTTCAAATCCACTGACTGCAGGTGCGGTGATATCATTATCGCTAATAACTGGTGATTGACCCCATCTAATACACAGCTCTTTATCAACAACATAACAAGTCCACCAAATATTTAATCTTAAATTTCTTTCCTTCTGTGGTAAAGTTCTATAAGTTTCTTCAATGTGTAAACCTAATTCTTGAGCCTGTCTAATTGCGCATGTTGATATCAGGTATGCAGCTCTTGATAATGAGATACTGTCTGCATAGAACGAAAGGAATAGAGAACCAACGATTGCTGATAAACCGCCCGAAATAACGGATAATTTGGAATAATAGAATAATGCATTATCGAGTAAACCGTCAGTGACATCGCTCATTGATGTGAAATCTGGTAATGGTATACCTTCGATATCTTTATCGCTTAGTTCATCGATGATTAAACATGCAATTAATAAACTGGAGGTCATTAAAAGATAATCAGAATAGGTGAATTGGGGTTCAGGAATCAAGCCGTCTCTATAATCACAATACAATCTTAACAGATGTTTCAAATAAGTGACATCTAAAATTTTAAAGAGGAAAAATGGAGTGTTGAAAGAATTTACTAGGCATTCTATATTGTAACGGCTTGGTAATGGGACTAATTCGGATGGTAAAACAGGGTTCGTCCATATTGAGATGATTCTCTTTTCAAAAGGTGTTGAAACACCGACTATTTTTTTCAATGGAATCATAGCTTCAGGAAATTCCATTTTTCTTTCTAAAGTTTTCAATCCCAGTGGAGATAAAAAGAATAAGGAAGTGTGTAACAATAGGGCAATCCATTTTTGAATACTTTCGGATTCTGTTTCAACAGTATTAGGGTTTGAGTAAACTTCAGTAGATGCATCTGCAGCTTTGTGCATTATCGCTGGTGGGGGTGGCATCTGCATTGTAATTGGACTGTTTGTTGCTGGATTATTCGTTGAGCAACGACTGGTGGCATTGCTTGTACGTGAATTATCATTATTTCCTCTATTGTTGTTAGTACTATCCGTGTTTTGAGTAGATACTTTATCGAGCAAAATTGAGATTATCGATTCCATTTTCTGTAATCTCTGTTCAACAAGAGAATTATCACCGTCCGAATTTACTCCAGTTGAAAGATTCGGGTTCATTTGCTGTGACATGTTGATGCTATTTGAATTATGTTTCAAGATTGTATTGTTATAAAAGGATGGGGGACTGTAGCTCGGTATGTTAGTCATGTATTGTGAACTGTTTGACATTGAATTGTTTGAGTGACGAGTCAGCATATTCTGGGGTGCATTGCTATAATGATTTTGATTTTGATTTTGATTATGATTATGGCAGTGGTTCTGATTCAGTGTATGAGATGAGGAATTATGGCTATCCATATGTGACATATTATTGTTGAAAGTTGATGCTGTAGATAATGGGTGGTTTGAAATGATGAGAGGTTTGACACCAACGAAACCTTTACCTATTTCTTTACCGTTGATGATTAGATTTGAAGTAGTAGGCATATTTGAGATCGAAGTCATGGACATTGGAGTCGAGTTTGGGATTGATGGGTTAAGCATGTTATGGCTGGAAGTATGATCGGAAAGTAGCGGAGATTCGACGATAATCGCCGTCTTTCTTGGCCGCCCTCTTTTTCTCTTTGGACGATCAACGATGTCCTTTTGCTTTTTTCTAAGTCTCTTTTTGAATACATAGTTATACGAACAGTCGTAACCTTTTGTGAGGCATCTTGAGCATGTTTCTTCACCATCACATTTTACTTTTCTTGCTCTGCACTGATCACAGGCCTTTCTTGTCTTTTTGGGGTCCTCGGGTTCCATCTGAGTCGACATTGTCTAAGAAGATAAGGATGGGGGGTGTATGTTTGTGATGTTGCGCCGGAGGTGTCAAGAAGGGATCGGGTGGGATAGATGGTGTACTTAAGGGAAATGCAGGGTGTGGCGATGACAAAGGCTCTGAAATGGAGGAGAGGCCAATTGTTGACAGAAGGATCAGTGACTTGCCTTGATCAGATCCATCAGACATCAGACCCATCTCTCGTCTGTCAAGGAAGTCAGAATCATGTTGAGAACTTGGCTCGACTGCCTACAGTCTAACAAAGCCTTAGTAATAAAATTGTGTGGCCCGTGTGATGGCCTTCTCCGGCGTATCCCCTATCCCCTACGTCCTATCCCCTATTTCCGCGGGGCGGGGCTCGGGACGTGGGACGCATTTTTAGCCGCCGAGCCGGCCGGCATGCCCGGGTGGGATTTTAAATCGGCAGCTATCTTCCGAGGTGGACCCTGGCTCGAGGTTGCACGCTTAGGGTTGGCGGGTTTGTCATAACGTCAGACGTCAGACGTCAGACCGGTCAGACCGCCAGGGTGCTGGCACCCCTGGCCACGGATGATCTGGATTCCAGATTGGCATTCGATGGCCACGATCGTTCTTCCAATCAACCCTACCGATACAGCATGTGAAAGTGCACGCACTGCTAATTCGTAGATCTTGGTTTCTTGAAAAGGTTCCCACTTAACCGGTTCACTGCTTTCTGGTAGTTGATAGACGATAGACGTTTCAAAAATAGTTGATGGGTTGGAGGCTCGGTCATCGGACCATTCGCCGAATAATTCCACCCGCTAGCCGGTGTCCGAAACCCGATGCCCGACGTCCGATGTCCGATTCCCAATCGATCGCCGGTTCCGGTATTGTTTGCTTTATTGTTTTTAATGTTCTGTAACTGATGATTGACATGTGCATTCCTAAATATTCTCAGATCGTCTTTCTTGTTCCTTGTGCAATTGGTGGCAATGAATATTTATATGGAGTTGGCCAGCTGTTGGAACATCGGAGAATTTCGGTGCTCTTTCGTTGGTGATTGTTAATCCACTATCTCTTTAAGTGTTATACAGAGAGCTGAGATCTAGTTGTTCATATTCACTCAATGTTCCTGGGCATTTTTTCGCAAATTGATCTCTAAAAGTGGAAAATGGGTCACAAAGATTAATATAATATTCTTTTGTTAATTTGGTTGATTCGATGTAATTGATTGGATGTAGTCAAAATTATCTATAGTTTAGTCTTGGCTGTATGTACCGTTCACTGGCCGCCCGCCATTTCTTTCAGTTTTATTATGCAGCTAATTCATGCACTTCGGAAAGTTGTTAAGGTTACTTAGGCTCGTAACCATTTGCAACTACAGGCACTAAATTAATGAAACAGGGTGATTGTTTTATTGAGCTTATAGGGTCTGTTGCTCGATGTATTGAATTCGAATGAAGTTACGAAAGGTCTGACTATCACAAGGTATGATCTAATGACAAGGAAAACGCGTAGGCTGTCAAGCTTGACGATAAGGCGAAGTACGCTGAGAACTGGTTACTGTTGACTCTCTGTCCGTAAGGATACAAAAAAGAAGTCTACCTCTGGGCGGTGTGTTTTATGCCACGACAGAATTAGCCAGCCATAAACCATAAACCACAGGCCACGATGTTGCTGAAGTGGTTTATTCCCGCAGATGCAGGCCATGTGTAAAAGAGTCACATGTGGGAAGGATGCCATGTGTCCGTGCAGAGAACGACGCAGGCAATGTAAACTCTACAGTGATCTGAGGTAAATATGTGCTAATAATAGAGCCCGGTGCCGTAGAAAGCGTGTCCACGTCTCCGTCCGTCCAGCAGGCGGTGGCGACAGAAATGACCCCGCCCGGCGGGGAGAAATGTGTCAAAAACATGGTGGCGCTCGGAGTGGGTGGCGCTCAGCACAGAAAAGGGCACTGCGCTCAGCGCTCAGCGCAGAACAGGACTTCCTTTGAGACCCTGCATAAAAGGAGCCATGTCTTCCTCCACTTGAAGACCTACATAGACATGGAAAGACTCATGATGGTAGAGAAACTTGATAAACTTGATAAACCATTGGAAACAATCAAGATGCAATTCTTAGACCTTCCAGACGACATCTTGGACAGCGTTTACTCCCTGCTCAGCCAGAGATCATTGATGAGCCTCAAGCAAACTTGCAGGTACCTGCAAAAAGTCTCAGACCTCTATTTAGTCCAGAACATATACTTCTATGACGAAGACAAACAGATGAAACCCTTTGAAGATGGTATAGAAATAGCAACAAAATTCACGTTCATCCCACTGTCAAAACTCCCACAATTCACTACATTTCTGAGAGAGAACATCCCATTAATTCAAACAATCAATTTTATCAACTTTGGTAAATGCCTTTATGACCAAGTAAGAGAGTTATTAGAACTTCTTCTGAAACACAATCCAGAAAACTTGAAGTGTTTCACATACGACGGCAAGAATTTAACCTTCTTATCAGATACTGTTAGTAATGAAAATAGAATTAGATATGGGACTACAATGTTGTATGAGAATGATGAAAATGATGAAATGGACCAGAAGGAAACAGTTTCAATTACAATTCCTGACTGTGGGGTTTTCAACTGTTTTCATAATTATCGAAAGCATTTGTCATCAATATATTTGTACCATGATAGTGATGCATCCAAAGCCTTTGGTTTGAAATTAAATATAGATAGATTGGAATTCTGTATTAATGAAACATTCACCAGTTCAACTTTGGATCCGAAATTGATTAAGAGTTGGACAAAAACAGTTAAAACTCTTACACTAAATAATGCAGCATCCTATAAGTACGTGAATAAAAGCTTCAAAGAGTATGCAGAAAGGGTTCCTGACAATGGTTATTTAAATCATCTCTTTTATGAAGTGCAAACATTATCATTATTCATCAGTGATGATGAAATATTCAAAGATTTGTTTGCATTAAGACAACTCGGTATCTCCAATCTTAAGAACTTGGAAATCCGGTTTAAAAGAGTTAAATTCACTGCCACAGAAGAGACAAATTTAGAAATCATTCGCATATTGAACACAAAACTACAAACAAAAAAACTAAAACAACTATCAATTGTTAATCTAAATTCTTATAACATGCTTGATAACAACAATATCTTCAAGGGTGAGATTTTTGGTGATGGCAACTTATGCTATGCCTTGATCAATCATTTATGTATTTTTTCCAGGAATACAAAGTTTTTAACTACTTTGACATTGTGTTTAAATACTTTTCTACGGGTCCCACAAAACTTCTACGCCAGTGAGAAGTATATTAAGAGAAAGGAAAGCATAATTGAAAGCTTGGGGAAGTTTAAAAATTTGGAAACATTGATCATACCAGATTTTTTGTTCAATTGGTTGCCATTCTTAGCTGAGTTTGGTGAGATCAATCCCCTCAACAATGATTTGTTTTCTATCATCCAGTCAAATGATATCATAACCGCATTATACAAGAGATTTCATCATTTCGATAGAAATTCAACTTTAAACATGACGGATTTCCCACCTTTAAAGTCCAGCGATAATCCGATACCAAGTGACTATTTTGACTCACTCGTTTTGGTAATGCAATACTTTGCTTCAAAACTTCCTAAGCTCCAGATACTCAACTTGGGCGGCTTTATGATACGAATCCAACGATTCGACAACGGGACCGTTGAGAGCTTCAACGGCGTCTATGACAACTGGAAGTGTTTACAAGTTGCCTAATGCGGAAATTCAGAGTGAGCGCAGGGCTGCTGGCGCGGAGGAAAAAGTGAGTGGAGGAAAGTGGAATAGGACTTGACGATTAGCTGACAGGTAACAACTTCGATCTCTTTTGTCTTTTCCGGGGGATTTGGTATTTGTATTTTTTGTAAATTGTGCAGACTTCTTTATAGTTTAATAACACATATTAAAGGGTTATTTCAAGGGATATACAGAAATCTTACAACCATGTTGAACCAAAACAGTTCTCCGTGGAAGGCAATCTCTTCAACATTGCGATCATCTGATTTCGGATCTTCTATTAACAAGACTCCAGAAAAGAAACAACAGCAGCAACTTTACTCAGAAAATGGTTCATCATTACCAAATACATTCAAGTTTACACCAACAAAGGGGAGAAAATTGTATCCACATTTGAATCCACCTGATAAAAGGTTACTACCATCGAATATAAATTCAAGTCCATCATATGCAGAAAACAACCATAATCTCAATAGTGAGCATGATGAAAGTTATATGGTGAAGGACAATACCTCATTTCTATCAGCCATGGATACTTTGGGTAAGCAACTGTTTTCATCCAATATATCTAACAAAGTGATGAGTGAATTCAGTTCAAGATATGATAGAGCTAGAGAAGAGTCGATTCAAACTATTCAAGAATTGAATAATACTACAACCAATGAACAACTGAACCGAAGGGCCTCTGGTAGATTTTCAAATACACACAGAAACAGATTCAATAGAATGGAATCAATTGCATTCCATTATGCAGCAAAACGTTCCAAAAATCTGAGTAGTAGTCCAAATAAAAGAGATTCTAATGCTACAAGTTCAATTCAAAGAAAACTTGTAGCACCAGCAGATTCATTAGATATTAATGACAATATTATTCTTACTCCAGGTGATAAAAGATCTTTTGTGAAGCCTCTTGAAAGTGCTAGTAAGAGAATGAGAATAGATGAACACAAATTCAAAGAAATTGATTCAAGTCCGACAAAACCATTACATGAAAAGGAACAATTAAAGAATATGTATTCTAATCACCACCTAAACTTTGAAAATACAGAGATGTATGATATGACAGCCAGCAATAATTCTAATATACCCAGCTACTTACAACCAACAAAGGCATCATTACGCAAATCTACTTCAAACAGACAATTGTCACCATCTAAATCATCAAAATCACTTGCTGGTGTGTTGGAAAACAAACTTGAAACACCAGTCTTACAACCCGATGATATTCATATGACGGGTGGATTATCAAGATCCCCATCACTTTCTCCAACACGTGGCATCTCTCCCGGAAGAAATTCGAGTCCATTATCTAAGTTATCACCATCCAGAGCATTTTCAAACTTGAACAAAATTTTAAATACTCCACCGCCTTCTGTATCACAAGAAACGCATCCAATGGGTAATACGTCTCATAATACCTCTAGAATATCATCATCCACAAGTAATACCAATATCCCTAAAACAAAAATTCCAAGATCAAGAACTCTTGGGCCTATAAACAACAATGAACAAACATCGATACCTAGATCCAAAACCTCCAATTTATCATATAATAAGCCACATCTATCAAGTGCTAGTGTCAATAATATTAGAAGTTTATCTGGGTCTTCATCGATTCCAAGATTGGCTACATTAGCAAACGCAGAATCTCGTGTTAGACAGGCTTCTAAATACGATGAAAACGGTAATGGTGATAAAAATCCAAAACCGTGGAGATAAAACAAGCAGCATTTCATTTCTTTAATCCTTTAACTTTTATAATTCTTTATATAGCTTTTCTTAATTAACTTATTTATCGTGCGAACTAAAAAAGATAGCTTAAACATACCCAACTCTGACAAACCTATCGTAATTTCAAAAAGTTTTAATAGGTCGTCCAAGCTGGGACTCGAACCCAGAATCTTCAGTTTAGGAGACTGACGCGTTCACCATTACGCTACGTGGACATCGAAAAGAAACGCCCTTCGACTGAATCGAACGCGAGACCATCAAATAGAAATACCATTAGACCAAACGACCTAAAAACACGTTAAAAACGGTGGATGTTTTTGATCAAACCAAATGACCAAATTTTTCCCGCCGCTTTACTCGAAAACCAGGCACTTTGAGAAGCCAAGAACACTATGGAAATAATCATAATGATGGGAGCTATAATGTGAATAAAGATGGAGTCCAAATAAGCGAATTTTAAAATTTCAAAATTTGAGATTTTTCAAATTATTTTGACACGATAAGAAGTTTTATTCAGAATTTCCCAAATTTTGCAATTTTTAAAACTTTTAAACGTCAATTTTGACCGTTTAAGAAGGATACAATGCCTAATTTTATTTCTGAATGAAAATCAGCGTCTCAAAGAACCCAATTCACTAGTAAAATTACAAAAAATATGCGTTTTTGGTGGTGTTTTATCGAAAATTCGATATTCACACTTGTTCGATCATAATTTAATCAATAAACTCTTATAGATACAGTGGATAATTGAATTATTATACATGTGATTATACCGGCGGATGAGCGTTTATGATGAATGATAAAATTGAAAAAAAAGTTAAAAAAGTAGAGAGCAAATAACAATATTTGAGCTTATGAATCCTTTCTAAGTTTTGCGTTTTAAATGTGTTCTGTAGTGCTGTTTGCAGTTATCCTGCCTTGAAAATCTTGCATTACATCCTTTAAATGGGCACACATGACTCTTAATACCAGTATGTATGGTACTGTATCTAGCCAAGTGGTTTGATATTCTAAATTCTTTATTGCAAATCTCACATTGATATTTTCTTTTTTTGTGCTACTTGTTTTGGAATGGGTATTAGATGGCGATGGCGATGGCGTCGAAATGCACTGTATTGGCTCAAGTAATTGAGCATGTGGTGTAGATGGTTCTTTAAGGTTCATGTTGAAGGTGAAATAATTTGGGGATTTTAATGGAGGGAGTCCTAAACTGGATGTGCTATCATCAATTTTTCTTGTAGTAATTTGTGGAACAATCTTGTGACTCAGACCACGTTCTATTGTCGTGATAGGGGAAGTTGGCATGGTTGTTTTCTGATCATCTGAGGAACACTACTGTCTTTGTTTTTGATACCAGATGCCGATGGTGACGTAATAAAACCAACCTTATTTGAGAGTGTAGCATGTTGCAAACTGTTAATATTGAGAACAGTTTGTGTTAAGGGATGCGTGGCTTGGATTCTGTTTAAAACCAAATCTAAACTAGGAAGGGCATTTTTTCTATGTTTCTCAATGCTGCTTTCCTGACTTCCTATAGTTACAACTGTTGAGTCTGAAGTTTCATCATCCTTATGGTAGTAGTAATGATGATGATAGTGATGTGTCTTTGAATTTGTATTGCCATCACTTTCATCCAAACCACAACCTGGTTGGTTACAGGTTAATGAATTATTAGTTTGATTTTGAGGAACAAGACCAGATGGTTGCGCCGGGAACAAAATCTCAGCGCAACAAGGTTTATACACAGAAGGCTCCCCGGAGCTGTTAGTTAATGGCGTGCTATTGCATGATTACGATATACCATTTGCGGTTGTAACAGTTGTATTCCTGTAATCGTGGTCACCCAATATGGTGCTGATGTTACTCTTCGAGTCTGAGAAATAATGGTTCAAGCTTGACATTTTTGGTAGTATTGGTCTTTCGCTGTATGCCATAGTAAACGATATTTTTACCCGTGTCTTTGTGGATAAACCTTTTGATACGAATTTTCTCAAAGTGATACTGAGAGGAAAGGTCTCTAAGTTTTAGATAAAAGTGTAGAATCTAGAGAAACCTCCACACCTCCTCAAAGAACAGTGTGCACAGCATTCTCTGCTACCAATAAGCGTAAACAATGGGTATCTTTACCACTGAGTTTGTAGATATATGAGCCACACTGTGCATATATATAGCTTCAAGAACAACGCCCTACGTCAGGCATCCCGGTTTGATACTCCAGCCGGCACAATATACCTATACCTGGCGCTCAGCACCGAGCACTAGTTTGCGGGCATCTCCTCCCTACAAACAGTATATGCGAATCGGTGATCGGTGCTAAGCGTCCAAACGGGCAATAAAATTAAGGGTGCTGTCGAGTGTTTAACATGTCATGTGGAGGGGAGGAAACGATTTTTCAAGGGTGCAGGCCTTCTGCAGTTCAACCGGAAATGTTGTATCCCTCTAAGAAATGTTGTATAACTTCAAATTTCAGCCATTGCTTTTGAATAATTTGCTCTTTTTCCATGCTCTCATTTTCTTCCACTCCCATTGGTATATATATGCTCCTCAACCAGCCCTTTCCATCTACTTCCTCCCTCTTTCCTTCTCCCTTTTGCCTCACATAATTATTCCCGAGATTGCTTCCATTTGAAGGCTTAGGAACTCTCTCCGAACTTCGCCTCCCTAAAATTATACAATGTGAACTATATACTCAAATCCCAATAAGTCTCGCTGTCGCCGGCTCGGTCGAAACGCCTACTAAGGGAATTTTTTTTCTTGAGCCCTCTTACTCAGCAACTCTATGTACAGCGTTAAGGATCCATACACCATGTTTAGTGACATTATACCACACATAACGAGATTTTAACTAGCCATCTATGGACGCTTTGTTAAATAAGTAACAGAATAATAGAAGGCTTAACTGTTGCTTGCAATCTACTCAGTTTACAAAAACCGGATCATTAATCTGGCTATACAACGATAGATTCAAAATGCATCCCCATTAAGCTCAAACAAGTCTATATATTGGATTTATTCAACATATATCAGAAACTGTCATTTGAAAATCTCTATATCCTATTTGTCAAATTCGATGTTTGAGCTGTTGAGCTTTCGGTTCTGAGATTTGATGCTTTCATCTTCAATTATATATAGCGATGTGCGTATTCTTTTGTTCAGTTTTGCTTTTTATCTTACATCTTCCTTCGACATTTTAAGCACTAACAAAAACTAAGAATGCGTTTCGGTTTAAAGAAATACTTAGCTATCTCTTTAGCAGCATACACGAAGCTTGCTACCGCTGAAGGTGGTGATGGTAAGAACGTCATTACATGGACAACAATGGATGATGCTCCAGGTGAAGCTGAGATTGATGCTTGTTCGAAAGCAGTCGTCGCAATGGCATGGGAATTTGAAGTTGGTTCGACATCCACTTCCACTACTGCAAGTAGCGCATACACCGGTACCCACGGTTCTAAAAATTCAAAGACTTCAACCATCAGTTATGATGCAATTTGTGGTTATGATCCAGCACCAGGTACTTTCATGTTATGTATTGGTAAGATGACTGGTAACAGTACCAAGCTTTTAAAGAAGGCAAGTAAGTCTCTTGCTACTACTTGTAAGGTATCCACTACATTTACATATGATTGGGATTACTATTATTCAACTGAATATCAAAATGCAACTGAAAGTTATCTTCCATATGATGAAGTTTCTTCCGAAACATATATCAACACCAACACTTACCCAAACATGACAAAGGTTAAGAGTGTCTATGCTTCCGATAAGGCTGTTTACAGAAGTAACAATTCTGGTACTTGGTTCTCTGTTGCTTTCTATGGTTACTTCTTATTCTTATTCTTTGTTTTTGCTACCTACAACTTCTTCAGATATATTGGTTTCTCCAAGGTTGTGAACAAGAGCAAATTCTCTAAGCTTTGTCAAAAGTATGTTATCTTTCCAACTCTAATTCCAACTGGTAGTTCTGCCGAGCCATACGGTCCAAAATGGTTTAACGCTTTATTTCCAAACAGAATCCAATTCTTAGTCGACTTAGTCTTTGCCGGTTTAGAAATTGCTTTCTACTGTGTCCCATACCAAACCAAGGCTGGTTCGGGTGCTTTATATACTTAGGTCGGTGTTAGATCTGGTATTATGGCTTTCGGTAAGATTCCATTATTAATCATGTTTGCAGGTAGAAACAACTTCATGCTTTGGGTTACTGGTTGGTCTTACAACACTTTCTTACACCACCATAAGGTTATTGCATGGTGGTGTGGTCTTGATTGTCTCATCCACTCAGTTGGTTATACTATCGAAGCTATTCAAATTTCCACTTTTGCTGGTAAATGCAAGCAACTTTTTTTTGCTGTTGGTATTGGTGCCACCATCATTTGTGGTCTCATGCTTTTTCAAGCCTTTTATGTTTTCAGAAGTATGTCATACGAATGGTTCATCTTCCTTCACATTTGGTTAACTATGGGTTTCATCGTTACCTGTTGGTACCACTGTAACGGTTTAGGTTGGATGGAATGGATGGTTGCCGCTCTTGCGATCTGGTTTTACGACAGAGTCCTTCGTATCATCCGTCTTTCTGCTTTCGGCATGAGAACAGCCACTATTACAGCTGTTGCTGATGAGTTATTCAAGGTTGAAATTCAAAAGCAAAAATGGTGGATTCATTCTCTAGGTCATTATGCATACATTTACTTTGTTGGTTGGGTCTTCTGGAAAAACCATCCTTTCACGGTTGTTGTTGAAGACAACAAGACTATCTGTGCTTACAGGTTAAAAATGGTATTACCAAAAGAATCTGGAAGAAATTATTGGCTTCTAAAACCAAGTCCATTACTTGGACTTGTACTGTTGAAGGTCCATATGGTGTTAACATCCACTCTTCCCACAAGAAGTATGATGATACTATTTTCATTGCTGGTGGTTCCGGTGTTCCAGGTATTGTTGATGGTGCTATTCATTCTACTCACGGTAAGTTCATCTGGGTTTCTCAAACTATGGAATTCGTTACTGCTTACCAACACTTAATGAAGAACATTACCATTCCAATTGATGTTTACATTACTTGAGAAAAGGCCGAAGACAGAGAGTGTTCTCTTAAGGACTTATTATCTGATTCTGAATCCGAATCCCAATCTGACTCCAAAGATAACAGTAGTAGTGACAAGGAAGCTGATCGCTTTGAACAACAAATTTCTATTCACTACGGTAGACCAAACATGGAACAAATCATCCAAGATGAAGTTGCTGCTTCTACTTCTAACAACGTCTGTATCAATGCCTGTGCTCCACCAAAGATGATGGATCAAATCGGAAACTTCATGGCGGCAAATATCACCAAATTGGATAAGAGTATCGATTTCGTCGATGAATTACAAGTCTGGTAATTATTTATTTTCTTCACCAATTTTCTTTTCTTTAACCGTGTTTAACTCTCTAATTCTTAATTAACGTTGAAATTTTATTTTAAATACTTACTTGATGTACTATCTAATTGAAATTATTCTATTTTGGGAAGTAAATCCATTCCGGATTTTGTAAAAACCACTCAACTGTAATTGCGTTTCATATTGCATTAGGAATTAAAAGTTAGGGGAATATAAAAGACAAGTATAAAGGACATGTGTATAAAGGTATTTCATTAAAAATTAAGGGGATACTCATGCAATGATGAGTAACACCAATATGATGATCAAAACAACAATCAATATAGCAATACAACAATTACCACCCATTTCATTTGTTGCTAAGAAATTATTTATCCTTCTCATACCGGTATTAACAATTTTGAAGTTTAATCTCTCCATGTTGTTTTCCACTTGGTCTAGCAGGTCCTGTTGATAGTCCAATTCATCCCCGATGGAGACCGCCTGTTGGTGGAGATTGTTGATGGAATTTGATAGTTCGTTAGAAATCAGATTATCTTGTTCTTGTAATAATTGCTGGTGATATTCACGAGTTGCAGGGTCCAATTCTGGGTTGTGTGCATCTTTGTTCAAATCTGTCATTGGCATAGTCGTCGTCACTGTTATGTTATCAGCAAACGGATTGTGTCCATACCCACCCTTCAGCGTCGATACGTTCTTATCAACTAGAATCTTGTTCAATTGTTCATTAAGTGACTGTATTTTGTGTTTTCTGTCTCTGATTTCGTCGTCCGAGATCTGTCCGAACGGATTGTCGAGGATGTTTGTGTTGTTCGATTCGACCACCTTGATACTCTGCTCAAGATCGTGTATACACGAGACGATTTCGTTCTGTATGGTCAGGAAGTCTAGCGATTGCGGCGAAGTCTGGGCGAGCTGGTGGATGAGCGGGGTCGTGGAGGCGTACAGGGCGTTGAATGGGTCCATTGTGGGTGTTGCGGTGATGGCTGCTGTCTCTGCCTGTACCTCTCTGGAGGGAGGGAGAGAGCCCGTGTCAACTGTGGCCCGTCTTGTGTCTGTTGTGTGTGTACGGCCTGTCTGTGTGCCGTCTGGCGGAGCGACGCTGGCAGTCCCAGGCGGGACCACCGAGCCAAACTGGTCAGAAAAAGCTGCGAGGCGCCAGGCGGGCTGATCGCATTGACTGAGCTGCTGAGCTTTCTCTGGCACACACTTCCAGGTGCTGTTTCAGGTGGAGATCACACCCGTCCACAGAGAGCACACCCACAGACACACAGCAGCAGATGCAGAAGAACAGCAAGAGAGAGCCGGAACGGCCAAAGACAAACATGACGACCCTGTTGCCATACCGTGGCGACATGAACCTGGAACAGCAGGAGGCCGACTCTCTGACAGGCATGAACATCATCATGAAGCTGAACAACGAGCAGATGTTCTCCCTCTTGGGGGCATACGCCTCCACGAAGGTGAGACTGAGAGTCGTCGTCAAGGACGGCAAGATCCACGGACTCAGAATGGTCCCACAGGGAGAAAGCACCACGAAAAAGGTGGAGATTGTGAAGTGCAATTTAGTCAAGGAGACGAACGGTATAGTCTATCATCAAGTGAATAAAGAAAGAGGATCCCCCTACGCTGTCAATTTAGGACCATTGGACTACCGACTGAACTTGGTGAACTACAAGCCCAACGTGAACGAAGAACACATTCAAGATGTTACTAATTATAGTAATCTGATCAAAATCATTGAATGTGTTGCATCCTGTTTTGGGAAAGATGGAGATTCTGACAGACACGGGTTATATTACGACCCAAAGACCGTATTCGACATGTTGACGAGTAAGAAGCTGTTCAAAGTTGAAGACCGGAAGGAAATTTACAAGCAATTCGACCTCTTAAGACCGAAGAACAATTCAGATGAATATCTCGTTGAATGGAAATGGTTTAAAATGATCCGTTCTTTCGACAACACGAAGTTCCTCAAGAACTTGTTCCAAGAAGGGTACAGGTCTAACGACTCCTACACGATGATATATTCTGGCCGGGTTCCGGATATGATCATGAAATCCAAGAAAAGTGCCAGACGAAACGATAAAGAGAGCGCCATTTACATCGACACATCATCGCCAACATCACCTATATCCGCCATTCCATCGGCCTCGACATCGTCCAAGTCACGGACGAATTCAGACAATAGTACTTTTTCGAGATCAGCATCTGTCAGTACTAGTGAAAGTAGACACACGACACCTCCCGCGGACGAAAAGGTTAAAGAAGAACCTATTATTAAAGAGGAGGTCAAAGAGATCAAGAAGACAAAGAGATCATTCAAGGAGTACCAGTTGGCCAAGAGTTTATCTGCCCCTTCCACTCCCGTCATACAGAATAAGGGTAACATGGAGAGCATGTCACCAAATACCACTACTACTATAACTGTTAAGAAAGAACTCAGTATCCACGATAAGGTTGTACAACCTGCCAAGCGGAAGAGTGAGCCGGACCAAGATGGCAGCAATAAGAGACCTAATACTATGGTGAAATTACCAAAGGGACCACGTTCCAGTGCGGGTATACCTAGTAACGACAAGGAAGCTATCGAATTGGTGAAATCGTATCAGGATGGATACGTCAAGTACTACAAGCTTTATCAACAGATGAAGCATGTTGATGTGCATCGGATTGCGGACAGCCAAGAGCTTGAGAAGGATACGAACAAATCGATTGCCGAATTGATTGATATGCACAACGACTTAGAAAATATCAAATGGAGATTGGGAATGTATTCGAGCAAATACAAGTAGTACAGATACACTACACACTTACACACTTATTATTATTAGATAGAGAAACACACATTAATTAGATATAATCGCATATATAAACAGAGACATCCATACATAAACACATCCGTATAGTTTAAGCATTTTTTTCACAGATTAAGTACGTTTTGGGAAAAGGGACGCGTGGTTCGTATTTCGGTCAGGTTCGGGCGGCTCGTGGCTCGTTGAAATACCACCCACCCCCTACGCTGGATTTCAATAAATAGTTGGATTATTAGATGATTAATAAATAATTGTAAGTGTATAAACAATTTATAAACAGAATAAGAGAGTATCTAGAAGGTCATTATATTAAACGTAAACGAGATTATAATAACTTTCTGTCAACGAATTGTTGGTAAAGAGCAGCACCTAATCTACCTGGAGATGGAACGACTTCAACACTTGCAGCGGTAAGAGCTTCAATCTTGGATTGAGCGGTACCCTTACCACCGGAGATCAAAGCACCGGCGTGACCCATTCTTCTACCTGGAGGAGCGGTAACACCGGCAATGAAAGAAACAACTGGCTTTGGAACAGCTCTTGTTAAGTTGTATTGTTTTAAGTATTCTGCAGCTTCTTCTTCAGCAGAACCACCGATTTCACCAATCATGATGATACCTTCGGTTTCTGGGTCATTGACGAATAAAGTTAAAGCATCAATGAAGTTAGTACCTGGGGATGGATCACCACCCATACCGATAACTAAAGTTTGACCTAAACCAACCTTAGTAGTTTGAGCAACGGCTTCGTAAGTCAAAGTACCGGATCTGGAGACGATACCGATCTTACCTCTCTTGTGGATGGCTTGTGGCATGATACCAATCTTACATTGTTCTGGAGCGATAATACCTGGACAGTTTGGACCAACCATTCTAGTCTTTGATTGGGTTTTTAACATCTGAGAGATTCTTAACATGTCTTGTTGTGGGATACCTTCGGTGATACAGACAACCAATGGGATTTCTGCTTCGATGGCTTCTGCAACGGCAGAAGCAGCGATTGGAGGTGGAACAAAGATACCGGAAGCGGTAGCACCGGTTTCCTTCATAGCTTCTGCGACAGTTGCAAAGACTGGCTTACCAAGGTGAGTTTCACCAGCCTTCTTTGGGTTGGTACCACCAACGATTTGGGTGCCGTAGTCTAAAGCTTGTTGGGCGTGGAAAGTGGCTTGTCTACCGGTGAAACCTTGGAAGATAACCTTGGTATCCTTGTTAATTTTCAAGTTCTTGATGGTATCAGCGTAGTTCTTGACCTGACGGGTGG
>JAJMLU010000526.1:4325-25103 GCA_030569835.1 Pichia sp. NRRL Y-27261
GGCATACATTGCTACCCAAAGATTAGTCAAGGAAGAAAGGTTAAGATTACTCAGAGAATCTTTAGAAGCTGACGCCGCTGATAATAAATCCAGACCTACTGGTTTTGAATCCGACGACGAAGAAAACTTGAAGGATATCGTTAGTGAAGACGAAGACGAAGATATGGATAGTGAATGATCCATGCACTCCTGTGTAACTGTATAAAATAAATAAACTTAATCATCTGAAGAAAAACAAATCTGTAAATAATCAATGGGTGGCCATTGTTGGTAGCACATTTTGCTCCCTAAACATAACTACCCTAGAATTGGTACATCTTAGCTGAAGCTATGGTAGAGTTTCTAGTTGAAATGGTCGATAGCGATACTCAGAAATGTTTTACAAGCAAAGACTGCACATAATGTTGGGTTAAAATCTCGACTTGTGTGTGTTTTTTGGTCACGATTACGAGGAGGGATAGCCTGAGAATATCCGCTGACCACTCACTAAAATTACGAATTCAGCTGTGAGAGCCATTGTTAGATGTTAAGTAATCAGATGCTCTTGTTATAGCTCACAGCACATTTATTAGTGATCTCTGACACTACAGATATTCATTCAAATACCCAGAAAAATAATCCTACAACGAATCATACAGTTAAGGTCAACATATAGAGTCATAATATCAGCTTAAGTTATTTATTCAAGTTTTTACGTATAATCTAAACATTTAATTAATTAGTTTACAGTTCTCCCACAATAGTGTGTCCCAGTTGTATGATCCAGTTAAGTATGCATGTATCACAAGGTGGAAAACTATGATTTTTAAAGGAGTATCCATATATATTGGCTGCAGTCATTAAGACTTGTTTTTCCTAAAATGTATTGTTTTATAATGTTGTTTGCAGTTATCTTTTCTGGTAAATCTGGCTTTGCAATCCTTGAATGGGCATACGTGGATCTTCAAATGTGTGTGAATCTTAGTGTGTCTGGCCAGATGGCTAGAGAGTTTGAACTCCTTATTGCAGAACATGCATTTGTGCATCTTCTTTTTACTAGACTTAAACTTAGTTCCAACGGGTATAGGAGTCTCAAAATATGTTCTGAATCCGTTGAAATACTATCTGTAACACCGATAGTATTACTGGTGTTGGAATCTGTGGTATGAACACCTTTTAGCGTATATTGATGTGTTCCGGGTATGGTAGCAAGTGTATCGGTGTACCTTTCACGGGGTATTGTAAATGCAGCAGATACATTCGTTGTTGCATTTGAAGATTCAGTAGGTAGTACATCACTCTTTGGTAACAAGTGATGTGGTTGATTGTGTATCGAAGTAGAAGCAACAAGTTTCCAATTTAGAGCTAAATTGGAATTATTGACCTCATTTTTCAGTTTGGTAGCAGGTAGCAACCCCTCTTTAGTCGCTAAATTGGCTGAACCATATGGTGGTGATGCTTGTGGTGGTGTTTGTGGTGATCTAGCAAGTGGTGATCCTGAAAATATTGTAGAAAGATTTGTAGGAGTAGAATATTGTGTTGTTGGTGTGACTTGCGGCATGTGAAGGCTGTTTAAAAGAAAATTTATACTAGGTAGAGCATGTTGCGAAAACCCACCTAGGGCATATTTTTCTGTGTTATTCGTGAGACTTTCAGAATATAAATCCAGAGATGAACCTACATTCAAAGCACTTGGCATATGGGACTCTACTGGGTTTCCATTAAGATAGTAATGATGATAATGGTGGTGATAATGGTAATGAAAGGCAGGAGAACATGAATAATCCATAGCAGGATTATGCGAGTTTACACTAGTTTTCTTCTGTATTGAATCAGAAGATAATGTGTTCATACTTGTAGGACTGTAGTGTTTGTGATGGTTGTTGAGTGCAGATATTATAAGTTCAGCTTCAAGATTATTGTGAGTCTTACTATCAACAATATCTCGAGTATGATTATTCATTATTGTGGTTCTATGAAAAACTTGAAACCAAAGTGGTTTTCTACAAAGAAGGGTTCTTAAATTTAAATGATACAATGGTATAATCAGAAGTTGTAGTTATAAAAGCATCCAATGAACTTCTCTGCTTATATATTCCTTGCTTGCCTTACATCAAAGTTCAGAAATACATTAGCACATAATCAAAATCTGGTTTAAAAGGCAGATATATAAGAACTGCTGATACCTGGATAGGAAATAATCCAGAATTAAGAAAATTTACCGCCATATATGTCTTCGAAATTGGAGTTAATACAAATGGGTAATAGCAAAACACGACGTATATAAAACGACATTTTTGTTAAAAAAGAAATAGATACATCTGACTGCGGTTGCATTAGGTGATGAGTACCCAGTAGTGGATAAAATAGCGGTCACTTGAAGTGACCAAAAAAGGCAAAAGAGCATCAATTTCAGGAACGTCCCAGAGGAAAATAGTGAAATTTGGGCACGTATCTCGATCCGCAATAGGACAGCGCTCAAACTGGAAATGCAACAGCGTCTGCTATCTGCTGAGCCTGAAGACTTGGGCAGAAGTTAACAATTTAACCATTTAACCGCAAAGGCTAAATTCTACCCCTACATCCCTTTCTTGGAGTGTCGGGCCATTTCAGACGTGGGAGAAATGGGAGTTAACAAACCATTGGTACAAACGTGTGCAGGTCGTCGGAACAGCGTTGAGTACAGGAGCGGCTGGAGCGGCAAGAACCGGGGCGGCCGGGGAGATGACCGGAAAAAGCGTTACGGGCAACGTGCGCAGCAGCAGCGCTCAGGGTGGCGGGTGCGTGGTGGGATCGCTGACAAATTCAATCGGAGAGGGTACTGAGTACTGAGGACTGAGGGATAGAGTTTGCAGGGTCCCCGGTGTCTGCATCTTCGTTCTGTGCCGAACACTTAGCTCGGGGGATGAAGAGTCCCTGGTGATTGCCGCTCGACGATTTGTGGTTAGAGCTCTCTGCCATTGTGGTCGTATGCTTAATCTCTCAGCCTTCCCCCGATCTCTACCGGCAACGGCAGACCATTTGCTGAGGAATTAATTTGCTCTCTTCCTTTTGTAATGGACTGCATATTATCCCCGAGCTCACTGTTGTATGCATGCAGATCAGAGATCTGTTGCAAACGAAACAAACTCCATCAGTATGTTCTGGGTTCTCCACTTTCTACTCTCAAGGTGTGAGGATCCAAAGAGATCTGTCCGTATTCCTGCATCCGGCACGATTAAATCACACAATTTGTATCCGAAGAGCTATCCTTTGGCCAATGTAGAAACAACAAAAGTGGCTGTAAATTATCACTCTCAATAAATAGGTATTCTGTATTACCAGACTCACCACCCACTAAAAGACTGATCTATCCGGTTATGTGAGGTAAAACAGTCCAAGACACCCTCTTAGTAAAATGTATGCATATATTTCTGAGGAAATAGACTTAAATAGCCACGAACACCGAGTTTCCATTTTCCATTTCCTCATTCATCACATATTGTTCACGCATCTCCCCCTACAATATTGCCGGCGGCAAGGCCTTCATTCTATTCACCCATTATATTCTCGGTCAATAACACCCTTTCTTGTGTATCCCCGACAAGAACCGTTGTGTCTCGGTTGAAAATTAGTAATGGTGGGGGTTGGGGTTGTTTTCGGTGTTCCTAATTCAGATCAAATGAATGCAGAGTATGGGAAACAGAGCAAACGTAGCAAAGTTTAATTCAGTTATGCCCATTTCAATAAATTATACTAAAAGCAGGGGAATCAGATGGGAATCATTTGCTTTTTCTGGGTGTCATTGGTTTTTATTCACCTCCTATTTGCTTTTCAAAATGAAGAACCGATGTGACCGTCATGATGGGTTTCTTCCTCTTTTCTTTCAAAAAAAGTGGCCAAAACTTGGTCAAGTGTATATAGCAATGCTGAAGTCCTTTCATTAATGATGTCCATTTGGCTATCTGTTCCATTTTATAAAACTTGACTCTCTCTGCAACACACAAAAACAATAGAAAATGATTTTTGGTATAAAGAACGGTCTAGCTTTGGCATTAGCAGCATATGCCCATTTTGTATCAGCCAATGGTAATGATGTAAATGTCATCACATGGACAAATATTCGTGATTATCATGGTGAAGCAGAAATAGATGCATGTTTACAAGGTGTCAGTGGTATGTTTTGGGGTTTTGAATTAAAGAGTACAACCACATCTTCAAATTCTACCGCCACTGCCGGTAGCAAGAGAACCAAGTCAACTGTCAGTTACGACGCTATTTATGGTTATGGTCCTGCATCAGGTACATTCATGTTATGTGTCGGTAAGATGGCTGGTAATAACACCAAACTTCTGAAGAAAGCAAGTAAGTCTCTGGTTACTACCTGTAGGGCATCCACTACTTTTACTTATGATTGGGATTATTATTTCACTACCTAATATCAAAATGACACTGAGAATTATGTTCCATATGCTGAGATTTCAAGTGCAAAGTATATCTACACTAGCACTTATCCAAACATGACTGCTGTTAAGAAAACTTATCATTCTGATAAAGCGGCATATATGGCAAACGATTATGGTACTTGGTTCTCTGTTTCTTTCTACGGTTACTTCTTGATTTTATTCATGGCATCCTCTATCTACAACTTCTTCAGAATTTTTGGTATTAGTAAGGTTGTCAACAAGAGTAAGCTTGCAAAACTTTGTCAAAAGTATGTTATCTTCCCATCGTTACTTCCAAATGGTCGTTATGCCGTTCCATATGGTCCAAAATGGTTTACTACGTTGTTTGCTAATAGAATCCAATTTTTGGTTGACTTATTCTTCACTGCCTTTCAAATTGCCTTCTATTGTGTTCCATACCATCCACAAGCTTCCGGTGATTGGTACAGATGGGTTGGTTACAGAGCAGGTATTATGGCACTCGGTAAAATTCCGTTAGTTATTCTCTTCTCTGGTAGAAACAATATTATGCTTTGGGTTACTGGTTGGTCTTACACTAAATTTTTACACTACCACAAGGTTATCTCATACTGGATGTGTGCTGATGCTCTTATTCATTCTGTTGGTTATACTATTTCCTCCCGTGCCAATTATTCTAAATTAGCAGCACAACCATATGTCTCTTGTGGTATTATTATTTTCCAATCTTTCCATGTTTTCAGAAACTTGTCCTATGAATATTTCGTCACTATTAACATTTGGTTTGTCATGGGTTTCATTGTTACAACCTGGTACCATTGTAACACTTTAGGTTGGATGGAATGGATGATTGCCGATTGTGCACTTTGGTTCTATGATCGAGTTCTTCGTCTCATCCGTTGTACTGCGTTTGGTGTCAGAACTTCCACGATCACTGCTGTTGCTGATGAATTATTCAGAGTCGAAGTTGAGAATCCAAGTTGGCGGATACATACACCAGGCCATTTTGCTTACATCTATTTTGCCGGTTTAATTTTCTGAGAAAACCACCCTTTCACCGTTGTCGTTGAAGACAATAAAATCGTTGCATATATCAAAGTCAAGAAGGGTATTACTAACAGAATCTGGACAAAATTAATGGAATCTGATTCCAAGTCAATCACTTGGAAGTGTTCTTTAGAAGGCCCATACGGTGTGAACATTTATGCTACTCATAAGAAATACGAAGACACTATCTATATCGCAGGTGGTTCTGGTGTTCCAAGTATTGTTTATTGTGCCATTAAAGCTAAACGTGGTAAATTCATCTGGGTCTCTCAATCCATGGATTTTGTTACCGCATACCAATCATTAATAAAGGACATCACTATTCCTATTGACATTTACATCACTCGTGAAACTGGTACTGACAGACAATGTTCTCTTAAGGATATTTTGTCCGATTCTGAATCTGAATCCCAATCAGACTCTAAAGATGGAAGTGATAAGGAATATGAGCACTTTGACCAACAAATCAGCATTCACTGCGGCAGACCAGAGATTGAGAAAATCATCAAGGAAGAAGTTACTAACAACACCGCCTCTAACGTCTGTATCAATGCCTGTGCTCCACCATTGATGATGGATCAAATTAGAAACATCATTGCCGAAAATGTCACCAGCTGGGACAAGAGTATCGACTTCATCGATGACTTGCAAGTCTGGTAAGACCCTCCAACCGTTTTTATAGCCGTATTTTTCAATTCAACCGAACCCTCTTCATTTTGTGTACTATTTATTGATCCCTTTATACACGTTCTCAGTTCTTAGTTCTTACCTAATGGCCACCCTCCCAGAAACACCCGAACACCGCTGCCCGCCAAAAGAAACACGCGTGGTATCGGGCCAATCACGGCGCGGCCCCGAGGAAATTAAGCAACCTCGTGTCTTGACACAATCAACAATCAACAATAGTCACTGCGATAACGACCGGAGGCAGCCGGTGCTGGTTATCAGGCACGTTCTCTTTCCTTTTGCCCACCGGTGTTCTTCTACTGTTTTCTCTTCTTTGAATGATTACAACAACCAACAACAACTCATGAACACTGCAATCCCCCTACTCCTCATGGGCCTGTCCGCAGAGGCGGCCCTCCTACCAACCAAGTTCAACTTCCAGGATACTTTGAGAGGCTTGTCCAACAATATCTGGGCAGACGAAGTCAAGAAATGTCCAGTTGACATTCCATTCACTTGTACTAACACCACAGAAATCACAGACTCCTGTTGTTTCGAATATCCGGGAGGCGTTCTTTTGCAAACCCAATTTTGGGACTACTATCCACCAATTGGTCCCGAAGACATGTTCACTCTGCACGGGTTATGGCCCGACAGATGTGACGGTCAATATGACCAATTCTGTGATTCCTCGATGGAAATTCAAAGTGCTTCTGAAATCCTTGAATCATTTGGTGAGACTGAATTGCTTGCCAAGATGTCTAAAGTGTGGAAAAACTTCAATGGTAATGACGAATCATTATGGGTCCACGAATTCAACAAGCATGGTACATGTATGACAACTATCAAGGAATCGTGTTATTCCAAGGACTCCAAACCAAACCAAAATATTGTGGACTTCTACAAGAAGTCCGTTGAATTATTCGAAGGATTGCCAACATACCAATGGTTGGCCGAAAACGGTATCGTTCCATCCAACGAACAAACATACACTAAACAACAAATCGAAGATACATTGAGCGCAAGATTCGGCCAACCGGTTTTCATCAGTTGTAACAGATACCAAGCCCTTCAAGAAATCTGGTACTTCCATCACTTACAAGGTTCTATTGTCGACGGTTACTACCAACCAATTCCTGCATTACTCGGATCCCACTGTCCTGAAACCGGTATTAAGTTCATTCCAAAGAAGGGATTCAAGCCACCAACACCAACTAACACTAACCCTGGTGCACCTGCTCCAACTGGTAAGTTCATCAGAGGTGTCCTGAAGCCAGAAGGCCAACCGGGCTGTTTGATCAGTAACGGTCATTGGTATGTATCTGGTACATGTGCTAAATTCACATTGAGTAAGGCCGAATTCGGTGGTTACAACGTCAAATCTTCAAAGGGTTACTGTAGAATTGGCGACGATGGTGATTTCATTTGTGGATCGAGTATATCACCAATGCAATTTGCATACGACAAAGAAAAGGGATTCCTTACCTTTGGTGGTAAGACTAAGTGGAGTGCCGATAAGGTTCCACAGAGATTCGATCAAGTTCCAATCTCTCCAGGTTACGATGGACCAATCGAATTCCACTTAAAATTAGATTTACAAAAATAATTGTGGTTAAAAGGAAAACGGGATATATATTACTCCCCAAAAATATAAAAAAAGGTTTTGGATATTATTATTAGTATTTTTATCGTTTATAATTATTTAAGTTAAACGCTTTAATTTACAAACACTATGTATAAGTTTCGATTGTGTATATGTACAGGTTTTTATTTACAAGATTTCCATCATGCTGAACATGAATCACAGTTTTCTGGATCCTTCAGGTTGCAACTTATGATCGATGTATTGTAAATGTCAAAAGAATCATTCTCGTTTGATGAGATTGAAGGTTTTACCTTCTTGACTTCCGTCTCATCTTCTATTAATATTTCACCGTGTCTTTTCCTATTATTTTTGTTTTTAACTAATTGTGTCATATCAAGACTAAATTTAATCGCAGATGCTGCAGCTTTAGTTCTTAAATAGTACATCCCTGTTTTTAGTCCTTTATTCCATGCATAGAAATGCATACTTGTCAATTTGGAAAAAGTAACATCCTCTAAAAATAGATTCATACTCTGAGACTGGTCGACGAATGGAGCTCTATCTGCAGCCATGTCTATAACTGTTCTCTGTGAAATTTCCCAAACTGTTTTATATAGTTTCTTGATATCTTGTGGAATGGAATCTATGTTTTGAATAGACCCTTCGTTTTCAATTATTAAATTCTTCATATTGATGTCCCATAATCCTAATCTAACCAAATCGTCAATCAAATAACTATTAACAACCTGGTGTTCTCCTGATAACACACGACGAATATAAATATTCGAGGTGATAGGTTCAAAACATTCATTGAACCCAAAAATCTGGGATGTTGACGCAGTAGGCATTAGTGCAATCAGTAATGAATTTCTCACTCCATGATTCTTTATATTTTCTCTTAAATTATCCCAATTCCATAAATTTGAAGGTTCCACATTCCACATATCGCATTGGAGTAAGCCCTGGGACACTGGTGATCCTTCATAATTTTCATATTTCCCGTATTTTTGTGCAGACTCACAAGACTGTTCTAATGCTGCATGGTATATTGTTTCTGCAATTTTCTTGTTGAGTTCTTTCGACTCTGGTGATCCAAATGGTAACTTCAATCTGAAAAACGCGTCTGCTAATCCTTGAACACCGAGTCCAACTGGCCTGTTCTTTAAATTGGACAGTTTACAACTTTCAAGTGGATATGAATTCACATCAATGACTTTATCCAGATTGGAAATGACGACTTTGCTGATATCGTGTAGTTTTTGAAAATTGAATTCACCATTTTCAATAAATGAAGGTAAGGCGAGTGATGCTAAATTACAAACTGCAGTTTCATCCTTTGAAGAATATTCGACAATTTCACAACATAAATTAGAGCTCTTGATGGTACCTAAATTCTTTTGGTTTGAAAGTGAATTGCATCTGTCTTTGTATAATAAAAAAGGATTACCTGTCTCTGTTTGTGCAACCAGAACTGCGTGCCATAGTTCTCTTGCCTTGACTTTTTTAATATATCTTCCTTCATGTTCGTATTTGTCATATAATGCATTAAATTCTTCACCGTATGTATCTTGAAGTTTTGGACACTTGTCTGGTGAGAATAAACACCATTCTGAATCTGTTTCGACTTTCTTCATGAATAAGTCAGGGATCCAGAGTGCCAAAAATAAATTTCTAGCCCTCATTTCTTCCTTACCATGATTCTTTCTTAAGTCTAGAAAATCAAAAACATCGCCATGCCATGGTTCTAAATAAATGCAAAATGCACCCGGTCTTTTATTTCCACCCTGATCAACATACTTTGCAGTTGCATCGAAGACTTTTAACAGTGGGACTAACCCGGATGAAATACCATTGGAGCCAGCAATATATGAACCACTTGACCGTATATTAGAAACATGCATACCAACACCTCCTGCACCTTTGGATATCATCGCAGTTGTATGCAAGGTTTGGTAGATTCCATCGATGGAATCGTCTTTCATGGCAACCAAGAAACAAGATGACAAAAACGGAGTTTCTAAACCGGAATTGAAAAGTGTTGGAGATGCATGTATGAAATATTTCTTTGACATCAACTCGTATGTTTCTAATGCTTTATCAATATCATTTCCGTGAATCCCTAATGCTACTCTCATGAATAAATATTGGGGAGTTTCATGAACCTTGCCATCGACTTTTAAAAAATATGACCTTTCTAAAGTCCGAAAACCGAAATAGTCAATATCATAATCTCTGGTGAGGTCGATGGCGTTATTTATAGACTCACTATTTGCCTGTATAATACTGAATAACTTCGTACTCAAAACCTTTTTCTTTTCTTGTCCTGAGCTGGACATGTTGTAATAATTATACATGGATGTAAAATTCTGTGAAAATGTTTCTGGAAGATTTTTCCGCAAATGATAAGATAAGACTTTCGAAGCAAGTTTAGAATATTCATAATGCTTGGTAGTCATAGACGCTAGTGTTTCTGCAACTAACTCGATAAGTTCGCCTGTCGTTATCTCATCGGGTATTCCGGATTCTATCTTGGCAACTGACTCCGGGATATCGACATACTTAATCGCCTTCTTCGAAGATAACTCCAGTAAAAACTTCTCAAGGACGCCAGAGTCAAATGGGGTCCTTTCTTTGGTTGAGTGGACCACCTGTATTGACCGAGATGCTGTCATCGGTGTTTTGGTGTATACCCTGTTGGTGTTATGTGTACAATACTAAGGATACATAAAAAGAAGTGTCAATAGACAAGCAAAAGATTAAGAGCAAAAAAGAAAAGAAAATGAAAAAAAATCCGAAAAGTAAAATTCATGCGCCACTAGTCGCTTCACTGTAATGCGCCACACAGAATGTCAAGATCCATTTCACATTAACAAGAAGGAAACGACATCCACTTGTCCAGCTCTTCCAGCCACTTCTGCTGGAAGGACGGACGCAGTAACCGGCAACCTTTTCTCCGTCCATTACGTATGGAATCTGACAACTGCTGTCCAAAATCTTAATGTGCGCAGAAATTTGGTTCAGAACATCAACGAGGCAAACCATTCCTATATCGAGATTATTGTGAGAGAAGAATCCACTAATGGAGAACTCTCCAGTACAATACAGTTGGATAATCGATTTTGTTGTTGTACCTGAAGAGTCAGTTTCGTATTTTTCTATTTTTGACGTTGAACCCATTGGAATTAGCTTATACTCTTTCAAATCTAATGAGAGGATGTTTAGACAGGTTGATAAGAGTAATATTAATTGGCCTAATGCGGCATTGATCTCGTGCCATGTGACCTTTGTATCATCTAGACACCCGAGTCTTAAACCGTTAATAGTACCAAATTGGCCATCAAATGATATATCAAAGAAATTGTTGAAAACATTGGCTTTTCTGAGCGAATCTAAGAAGTCTAGATTTTGATAGTATTGGTTCTTGACGGTATCTAAGTTTCCCAGGTTTTTTTCGATTTCAATTTCACGTTTATTCTTGATTTGACACAGTTCGGTTTCTTCTAATTCTAGCTGTTTGATATCGTTTTCTAATTCACGAAGTTCTTTGTTTAATTCTAAGTGGCGCTTCTCTTCATCGGAAAGTTGTAACATGATATCTTTTTCCTTCTTTTTAATATCATCTAGATCTTGCAGTGCTTTCTTTGTCTTTTCGACATTCGGTCCGTTCTGTGTTGTGAGTTTCTTTAAAAATTGCATGTACATTTCCTTATCTTTATTAAGGGTGTCATATTTTGTCTTCATACTGTTGATCAATGTCGTTGCACAATCACTGCAAACTGGATAATCAATTTCATATTTCGATGATATGATGTTGAATATCGTATCCAAACTTTCGAGACGTTCACTAATATCCGATTTCTTTTCAATCACGCCTTTGATTTCTTCATCTTTGAAAGGTTTCACATTATTCATGGAATTAGTTATTCCAGATGACGTACTCGTATTACCGTATGCATCATCGTCAGGTTGTGCTTTATCGTGTAAATACACAAACGAACTCTCGCTGTTTCGATTGTCTTTCCCATTCAAACTATCACTATCGTCATCGATCTTATCACTGTCGTTGTCGATATCATCATCCTCTTCATAATCGATACCTGTTTCAGCTCTTGAGATGGTTCGATCGTTGGTTGATCGCAATGCATCCTGAAACGTCTTCATTCGTACCTCTGGAATCTTCGGATATTCATCATATATGTTATTTTTCGTATTATTAGTCGTATACTTCCCGTCTTTCTCATTTGCTCGTATTATTGACGGTTGTGGTTTCTCTCCATAATTCAACGTGAGTAAATGTTGTTGTGCATGACTGAGTTCTTCTAATGAATCATCGATCACGAGCGGGAGCTTGCAGCTCCTGCAGAAGTATGTTCCCGATGGCATTGGCTGTGTTGATGGACTGAAAGGAGGATAAATGAGTAACAGGGGGAGAACGTAAGGAAGAAGAACTGAGTTGATCGTGTCTCCAAGTCCCGTCTGTTTTCATGCTGAGGCGCTCGAGCAGCCCAAAATGTCAGACTCCACTATCAGTGTGCACTTTACTTTATTATGCATGTTTAGTTTACTCTTTCGGCTATACAAAGGTACAGATATATACAAATTCTACTCGATGTTCCAGGATCATCTTTCTTCGATAGAGAAGACTAAATCCTTATCGGTCTTAGGGTTGTATGGTGTGATGAGATATTTAGAGAATTTCTTTAAGTTTGGTAAACCTCTAATTTCGTTACCTAACAAAGGCATCTTGATTAAATGATAATCTTCGTATAATTCATCCATTTGGTCGAGATACTTCTTTTGCATCTTCCATCTTGCTTGACATCTCTTACATTCGTCGTCATCTGCGAATAATAATTGATTGACGATGATTGTGTTGACATCCATATTGTATTTCATTAAATCTTGGATTAATCTTTCGGTTTCGTATAAGGATAAGAATTCGGAGATACAGACACATATGAAAGTGGTTAAATCTGGATCTTGGAATTGCTTGTTGACTTCAGTGACTTGTTCTTTGATTTCACCTAACTTGTTGAACATTTCTTGCTTTTGGTCACCACCCATCATACTGAGTAATGGGCCCATCTTACCTGTTATTTCGTTGAACTTACCTAACAACTTTTCTAAAGTGGATGGCAATTGTAAGAATCTTAAAGTGTGACCGGTTGGAGCAGTGTCGAAGACAATAGTGTCGTACTTGATAACACTTGCATCGGATTCACTTGCCTTTTGGTTCTTGATGTGTTTTAAAACTTCCATGAAGGAGAAGGCTTCGTCGATACCTGGGATGGAGGAAGTGACTTCGGACAAGACACCGTTTAATGGATCATTGGCGTCCATGCCCATTTTGCTGGATGCATTGAATTCTTCCATGGAAGAAGATGGATCAATCTCCATACATGATAAATTGTTTAAACCTTCAACGACTCTTGCATCTTTACCAAACTTTTGATCGAATGCATCGGACAAGTTGTGTGCTGGGTCAGTGGAGATCAACAAGTAGTTTTTAGATGGGTTGTTCAATGCTAATTGGATAGCAACAGATGATGAAGATGTGGTCTTACCGACACCACCTTTACCACCAACGAAAATCCATCTTAAGGTTTCATGGGTGACGATATCTTTGAGGGATGGATCAACTTCGAAGTCGGACATTGCGGATTGTGTATGAGTTATATGTGTTTGGTATCTAGTGAATCTATAAAGGAACGTACGAAGTCTATAAAGATAAAGAGCAGTAAGGGCAAACACGTCGATATGTATCTGAACGTCGAATGCCCACAGCACAGAGTGTCAGTTCTTCCAGATTTTTCCACCGGTGCTAGCATTTCGCTGCGAAGAAGTCACGTGTCTCGAGGGCGACTTTCTCAACGCTGACATGATTGTTGTCGATCCGTTTCTTCACCCAGCCGGAGAGTTTGTTCTGGATCCGCTGCTGTCTGTATCTGGTGTCGATGAGGTAGATCACGGCATAGTCGTTGATGTTACGGATGGCCCGTCCGACAGATTGGTTGATGGCTTTCATACAGAGATTATCGTAGAACTCCTGACTTTTATTCTTCGCAAATGTCGTCGAGCTGCCCATAGAGATGTATTTCTGTTCGATGTACTCCCGTCTGGCAATGAGGTCACTGCTGAAGGCATTCGGGTATGGTACGCCCACCATGATGACGGCTCTTGCTAGCTCGTCGGAGAAATTGATACCTTCAGACATCTTACCACCAACAACGGATAGTAACAACGCACCATTTGTCGATGATTCTTTCAAATTGATGCATTTTTTGTACTCCATTAGAGTCTCATCAACAGACTTATCCTTTTCTTCGGTGAAGATCTGTTTGATCTTCATGATTCTGTCGTATATCCCTGACCGTTTCCACACGGTGACGACTTTGGCGAGGTAGCTGTAACTTGGAAAGAATGCCACTGATCCGTCAGGAACATTCGATAACAGCTCCAACACTGCGAGTCCTAAATTATTGATGATTTTCTCATCGTCTCTTTTCGTGTATGAAAATTCAAAATTCGAATTTGGTTTTGAATCGAAATTACAAATTGGGAAAACACGTAGATTCGAATCTGGGATCACATGATTACATGAGAAATGTTTCACTTTGGAGTCTGGTAAATACGGTACTAAGAAATCCGTAAAGTCGGTGATCGGTTCCATCGTACCACCTGCGAGGATGACGCATTTACTTTCATCGACAACGTCTTTGAAGTCTTCACTGGGGTCTAACAATAGATACTTTAACGATATATCACCATTTGGTTTTTTATCCCAGAAAAATTTACCACTTTTCAGTGGATTTGATAATGAATATAAGAATGATTTGATTTCGAATAGTTTCGGTGTGCCGAATGATTTATACGGTATGTTTGAATCTGTGGATGTTTTCTCCATATATGATTCTAATTTGAATGCGAGTTTTGACTTGACTAGATACGATTCCAATTCGTAGATGTTCAAAAGATCGGTTATGTCATCTCCGAAGATGGCATTTCTGTCGACGGTTATACCTGGTTTGATCGTGTCTGCGTCGTTGGCTGTGGATATAAATTTGTAAAGACCAGTGATGAGTTTGTTCAATTTGGCGATGTTGATTCTGTTTCCTGCACTCATTTTGAACATGAACTTTTTCGTGTATGTTTTAAGAGACTTTCGAATGAGTTTGAGGTCGTTGAATGAGATACTGCTCGAATAGATCCTTGAGATCGTATCTAGTAAATTGTGGGCTTCATCGATGACGACGATCGAGTTCTCTAATTGCAAGTCGAGAATCTGTCTTGTGTCTTTATGCAAGAGTAGCTGGTATGGCATCGATATGATTTCAGCAATGGGTATGTCGTTTCTAGTCGTGTAGTAGGGACATAAGTGTAAACTTTCGCCTAGTTTGTGGATGTCTTCGATATCGTAGATGTCAGACATGATGAGATCGTTGAGATGTTCTTTGCGGAGGGTGTCTTCTTCATCGAACATTTTCGGCATGAATTCACACTTTTTCTCCTTTGATTGCTGTAAATTCTGACACGCTTTATTGATTGCTTGAAGATCGTTCAATTTATAGACTGATTCGTTGATGCATAGTTGTTTTCTCGAGCCCATTGGCAAGTACTTAATCCGTTCGTTGGCAACTTTGTCGATGGACGAGGGGAACGTTGTCAGTTTGAGCTGGCTGCTGAATTGACTCAATTGGGAATGCGTTCTGGAAACGAAATAGATTTTGATTTTGGATTGGTTGATTTGGGTGGCTTTGACGTTGGCATTGGAGTTTCGATTGGATTTCTCCACTTTGTTTAGCAATGCCTCGACATCTTTGGATATCCCGTTCTTCCCTACTGATTCCTCGTCGGCAATGTCATAGTCGTCCGGAGCTAGATCGTCGATATCGATGTCCTTGCGGTCTTCCTTCTTCGACTCCGTTTTCCTCTTCTTGATGATTTTCACAAATCCTTTCTTTTTCTTCTGGTCGTCTTCTTTTCCAATATAGAAGGACACGCCCTTATCGTGAACATCTTGTAAGTGTGATTCGTATCGTCTTGCTTCGCCGAGGTATTCTGACATGATTTTCTCTTGAAACGATTTCTTAACCCATTCTGGCTCATCATCGTCGTCGTCTTGTTCTTTCTCTAAATCGCCTAGTTTCTCTTTGATGAGACCCTCGTTAATGTTCTTCTTGTGTTCACGCAGCCACGTCATCGTTGAGCAGATCAAACTGAGCGTCTTACCCGTCCCTGTGGGAGACTCGAATATACCTAGTTTGTAGTCATTGTTTAGCGTGTCGTAGATATTCTTCATAAGATCAAGTTGAACTTGATATGGATGTTCAAAGGGGTGATGGAAATTGGCGGATGCAGAAACTGGGTCGTTGTCGGTGGTCATATCTGCGATTCCTCCATGGTTGGCCATTACTCTGCACGATGGAAAGGTAGTGCTGTGTGGAGGGAAAGAAGAGAACCGTGTTGGTTTCAAATGTGAGCAGAATGAGTGGCTGCTGTCTACGCGTCATGATTTTTTCCAAAATTTCATGTTGAAGATTTGAGATGAGGGATTGCTGATTTTCTTTCTTCGGTGGATGTGTTCTGATGAGTAATAATCCACAGAAACCAGGCGTGCTGGGATGATATACAAGTACAGTGAAAGGGTCCGTTCACTTATTGAGGTGAGTGGGATTGAAAAGAGTGACAAAGATGCGATTTTGGGTCTTGGTCGAATTACATTTGATGAATTTCGCAAGGCGTATGATATGCATGACGATAAGAACAAGAAGAGTATCATGCACTACATGAGTGAATTGACGCCTGTGCTGGACGTCTACGACGAGAGCAAGAAGGCGAAGGAGGTGAAGAGTGACGGATACGTCAAATTGATGAATCGGTTACGGAGTGAAGAACAGGAGAGAGAGTATCGTGCATTACTGAAGAAAGGTAGTGAGAATACATCCCGAGCATCAGGCGGAGTTGACAGCATTGGTAACTACAGTTTTATGAAGGATGTCGAGGAGGACACGAACAAGAACAGCACTGCCAGTGCGGCCAAGGAGGTGAAGCATCAACTTACTACGATTGTGAATATTATGATTACGGTATTGTCTGTTGGATACGCCGTTTGGTATTGGAGTGGTAGTAGTATGGGATTGAGCAGCAGTAAGAACGGAAACGGGATTCGTATTTTGCTCAGTTTGGTTGCGTCATTGATAGTTCTCGTTGCAGAGGTTGTTGTCTTTGGAGGGTATTTACGTAAGGTTGACGAAGCTCGAGACAAGGAGAGGAAGGTTGTTGAAAATCGACGAGTTGTGGAGACGATTGTCATTACGGGGAAGAGCGGGAAGGACGGAAGTGAGGGGCAGATCAGTGTTCAGAAGAGGGGCCATGGCAGAAGCAAGAAGAGCAAGAAGTAAGGCAAGAGTGTCTGTGATCGGAGTGGATACGCGTGTGAAAAGGAGTACCAAGGTGGAAACGTCGGCAGTCGGCTGGCTGAGGGGTTACGTAAGCCACGCTAAATAGCCTCTGCGCACGGAGGCCCTGGCTCTTTTCGGAGCTCGGAGGCTATGGAGTGATGAGACGGCCTGTTAGCTGGTGCTGTATATAAAGGGAAGAGGCCCCCGTGTGGTGGTGTGTCTGTAGAGTGTCGAGTGTCTTTGTGGATGTGTGTGTAGTCTGTAGTCTGTGTACATAGCTGTGCAGTGCCAGCATGAAACATGAAAGTCCGTGAGAACAAACAGGCGGTGACCGGTGCCAGACGGTGGCCGATAAGTGGATAGACAATAGACACACAATCGACGATACCTACACCCTACTCTAACCCCTAACCATTAGTGATATTACCAATCAATGCAACTTGCAGCTAACCGGATTAACCTGGAGATAATCCAGCATCCGCGTCGATCGACGCGCCCTCGCCCCCGTTTCCTCCCCGTTCCGGCGAGCTCCCCATTCCCCGCATCCGAGACATTATTTCTCCCCGGTCTCTGCCAGAAGTGGGAGGCACCCGGCGGCCGGCGTTAAATGTCGCGGAGACGGGAAGGGAGGAACTCGAGAGGTCCTCTGCCGTGCTGTTTACATAGTGGCGACGCAATAGACTGCGCCGTTTCCAGCCAGCCAGCCAGCCATTCCAGCCAAACAGAGACAGAGACGGTTGGGAGAGAGAGCTTTACGTGTCGCCAATCAACGCGTTACAACTCACAGTGCCACGGGGCGTCGGGCGTCCACACAGTGTCGATATCGATGCACACACCACACACCACACAGTATACACAGATGGAAGAGACTATACAATACACACCACTACGCACCACGGATGTCTATAGTATCAACTGATGTGGTGACAGCCAATGTGAATCATCCCCCCTGCAACCCCTATAACCCCCATCCCTGAACACCCCCAGCGCCAACTGTCAAACGCAGAGATAACGCCCGGATTGCCGCTTTGGGAAGTTCCATCGATGGAAAATGGAAAATGGAAAACTCTGAGGGAGTGGAAATTCGCTCGAGTGCACGGAAACCCCGTCTTTCCTCTCTGGAGACGTTCCGTCCCGGCTACATCCCCCACGTACTGGGTGCTGGGGCCTCCACACACCACTCACACGCCTACAATCTCCAATCCGGGCCACATCCCCCGGACAGCGGCAATCCCACGGCCCCCCAGCCACCAACCACCACCCTGCAAAAGGATCGATCGATTGGGAAACCCCCAGTTCGGCCCTTTCACCCCGTCTGCAATTCAAAGAAAACCCGCCCAGCGCCAGCCGCGTGCAAATTCAACACACAATTTACCGCACCTTATCGAGGCCTTTCAGGCCTCTTAACAAATCAACAACACAAACATGATTCCAAACAGCAATAAACTCCCAGCTCTCCATTGTCCGGACAAGTGGTACCTTCCCGTCTCCATTCTGGCATTCTCCATTGACTCCAGCTGCCAACTGCCAGTTTACTGCTGGCCGCTGGTCGATCCAGATCCCATCAACCACTATCAGCCATTAAATCCCTCGATCACTATTCCAGTCCTACCTCTCCAGATCCTCCATCCTGCCCCGTCCGTATAAATAAAAACTACATCCCAGTTCGTTACTAAATCCTCTTGTAGTTCGTATCCTGCTCTCCCCCCTTCTCTTTTCCTCTTCCATCTCCTTCCCTTCCCTCCTACTCTCTTTTGATTTCCCTTCATTTGATATCAAATTCTTACTAGAAGATTGACCTCATTAATCAATAGTTTATTAAGAAAATGAGTGATTCACATAGTGTTGACACTGATAGTGTCGATTCCGCTATTGGTGAAATTAAACAATTCAACCCACATGACGATGTCGAAGCTCAAGATAATGGTGAAAACTTATCTCAACATTTATCAAGAATCTTGTCGACTGCTGAAGGTATCCAAAAGATCGAAACTTTAGCAAGAGCTTTATCCACAAAGACCAAGGCTGATTTAGACCATTTCGAAGTTAACCCAAGTGATTTCGATTTACAATTATTATTGAAATATTTACATGAAAGAGCTTCAGAACAAGGTATTGAATCCGCTCATTCTGGTTTAGCTTTCAAAGATGTTACTTGTTGGGGTATCGATGCCTCCGCTGCTTATGGTCCTTCCGTCCCTGAAATGATTAGAGATTCAGGTAAATGGCCTCTCAAATGGTTCAAGAAGGATACTAGATTACAAAGACAAATTATCAAAGATTTCATCGGTGTTATTAAACCAGGTGAATTGGTCTTAGCCTTAGGTAAGCCAGGTGCAGGTTGTTCCTCTTTATTGAAGTCCTGTGCTGGTGAAATCGAAAACTTCACTAAGGTCGAAGGTACCTTCTCTTACGATGGTATTGATCAAGAAGAAATGATGAAGAAATATAAAGGTATGTACAACAGTCAATTGATTTATTTTATTTTACTTTCCCTCCACCATAACAAATTACTAACATTTATTTTATTTCCCTCCCCCTTACTTTTTTTACTAACTTATTACAGGTTATATTGTCTACAATCCGGAATTAGATTTCCACTTCCCTTACATCACTGTTAAGGAAACTATCCAATTTGCTCTTAGAACAAAGACTCCAAAGACCAGAATTGATGGTATGGGTAGAGAAGAATATGTTGATAACATGTTAAGATTATGGTGTACCGTTTTCGGTTTAACCCACACCTATTCTACCAGAGTCGGTAACGATTTCGTTAGAGGTGTCTCTGGTGGTGAAAGAAAGAGAGTTTCCATTGTTGAAGCTTTATCCATGAACGCTTCCGTTTACTGTTTCGATAACGCTACTAGAGGTTTAGATGCTTCTACCGCTTTAGAATTCACCCAATGTTTGAGAACTGCAACTAATATGTTAAGATGTGGTGCCTTGGTTGCTATTTACCAAGCTGGTCAAAACATTTATGAATTATTCGATAAGGTTACCGTCATTTACAAGGGTAGACAAATCTATTGGGGTCCTGCAAAGGGTGGTGTTGCTTATTTCGAAAGAATGGGTTACATGAAGCCAAACAGAATGACTGCTCCTGAATTCTTAACTGCCGTTACTTCCCCAGCTTCCAGACAAATCAAGCCAGGTTTCGAAGGTAAGGTTCCAGATTCCGCTGATGAATTCGAACAATACTGGATCTCATCTCCTGAATATCAAGATTTACTTGCCGAATATGATGAATTCGTTGCTCAACATAGTGCTGAAGAAACTAGAGCTAGATTAGAATTAGCTACTTCTCAAAGAAAGCAAGTCGGTCAAAGAAACAAATCTATTTTCGTTGTCAACTATTTCGCTCAATTAAGATACTTAGTTATCAGAGGTTTCCAAAGAACTAAGGGTGATATCACTTATACTATGGTCTATTTATCATCTTTCGTTACTAAGGGTTTCGTCGTCGGTTCCATGTACTACCACATTCCAAAGTCTACTGTTGGTGCTTACTCTCGTGGTGGTATGTTATTCTATTGTTTATTGTTCTGTGCTTTGACTTCTTTAGCTGAAATTGCAAACTCTTTTTCAAACAGAAGAATTTTAGTCAAACAAAAGTCTTATTCCATGTACCATTTATCTGCTGAAGCTTTACAAGAAATGATCACCGAATTACCAACCAAGGCTATTGCTGTTATTATCT